>QKYT01000065.1:288139-299254 GCA_003550305.1 Glomus cerebriforme
TGCAAGTCAAACTTGGTATGAAGCAGATATTATTAAAAATTATTCAGAAAACAAAGTAAATTTTAATAAATATGTATTTAAAATGTATAATTATTTTAAAATAACAAGTGATGCATGATTCAAAGAAATATAAAATTAATCAATTTAATACATTATTTATTATATAGAATAAACAAGCAGACTTAAACTAACACGTTTGAGTAAATCTAGTCTAACTATATAATATATCTGTGCTTAACTCATATATCAAGCTCAATTGCTCAGAAGCTTGTTTCCTCAAAATAGCTTAATTCGCTTTAAGCTTAAAGCTGTATTGAGCCGAACTTAAGCTGAACCATTTGAGCAAATTAACATCCCTACTTTACAATAATGTAGGGATTGGAATCGATTCAATCGAAAATCGAATCTTGAGAATCGATTAAAGATTCGATTAATCGTTTCTAAGATTCGATTTAATGATTCGATTTTCGATTTTCGATTAATCGAATCGAATCGAATTTATATAAAATAATTTTGTTGTAGACCAAACTTTACAACCCATCGGCCTAAATCATCAGCCCATTACAATAATGCCTTAAGACACTACCAACGATACTTTCCTAATTTAGGCCGATGGGTTGATTTGGGACATAAGTCGATTTGGGCTACAACAGCGCTATTTGCATCAATATATTTATGTTGATCAATTTTTTAGTAATTTTAACTCTGGTGTGATTTTTTTTACAGTGCCGCAGTTATAAAAATAACGATTATTTTCACAATACAAAAATTTTAAAAAATCTATTTTTTCAGATTCGATTTTTAGATTCGATTAATCGAATCGCATAGATTCGATTCGATTTTCGATTAAATCGATTCTGGTCAAATCGATTCCAATCCCTACAATAATGGCAGAATTTGTAAAAAATGTTTTTATTAAAATTTTTAATGTTACGATTTATTTTGTAAATAGAATAAGATATAAAAGAAGATAAAAAATTTTTACATCTAATAGTAGTTACAACAGTATAACTAAAGAGATCACAAAGAAAATTAATAAATACATTAAACGACCAAAAGGATAATCCCAAATTTCTAGCATTAAACTAAAAGTAAATTTAGATAATTTAAATACTCCATTGAAAAATGATTTCGCAGCAGATTTAAATATACTAAATGATGATTTCACAGCAGATTTAAATATTCTAAATGATCTACTAATAAATCTTTTATCGGTAACTTGAAATACTTCATATTCTTCGATTTCAAATGTTTCTTTATTAATAATTTTCTCTTCATAAGATTTTTGTTTGCTTTCACCAACAACATTTTTAAAAGATCTTGATTTTGACCGAATCAATAAATCTTTTAAACCAAAACATGGTCCTTTGTCTTTACACCAGATGATTGCTTCTTTTTTAGTAGAGACTCGACTTAATATAGGAATTGCTCCATTTGTTAACGAAAATAATGAAAATATAAAACTATTTGATGTTTTACATTTATAATTTGTATAAAATTCATAATCTAAAGGTAACGTTCTTTCATCATTTTCTGTGGGTTTAACACTACGCCAATCTAATGGATTATACCCGCCAATTATCTCTCCTGAATTTCGAACTTTAATAATAACAATTGTTGGTCCTTTATTATCACAATTAAGATGAAAATCCTTAAAATCTTCATGACTAGCTCGATAAATAAGATCAAATTTAAAAGGTATCTCTTTTAAACGATAAGGTACACCTTTTTTCTTATCAATCCAGGTTGCTATTAATGCTGCGTCTTTAGCATTAATAATCTTGGAATCAAGAGGATAAGCTGATACTCTTAATGGTAAATTTTTTAATAATGGTTTGGAATTAGGATCTAAAAAATATTGAAAAATATCTTCAACAAGATCCTTTGGTAGGATATTCTTATATTGAGTTCTAACTATATTAAATACGGTAGGCGGCATTTGAGAAAATCGAATATGAGGAATACAATAATGCAAAGTTTTTTCTAATTCCATGAAATCCATTGGCGTCCATTTAGTTAAATCATCATTTAAAATGGATTCGGTATTTTCAATTCCCCATTTAATTAAATAATCCCAAATTTCAATTTCTTCTAATTCGAGATTATCACATTTCAAAAGTCGGATTAGACAATCTTCCTCCAATTTTGTGAATTCTTTTGATTGGAAAATAACTTTTGGATTTTTACACACTAATGCTAATGCAATTTCATATAATTTAGTTAAATGATCATGTTGACAGAGTGTAATGAAATCATTTGGAAGTTTCCAAACCATTTCATTTTCAAGCAATCGTTTTTCAAGTTGTCGAGAAACCTCAAGTAATTCTAGCTCATCAGCCGCAATTAAAACATCGACAAGACTAATTTCGTTATTATCAATAGAAAATGTTCCTGAATAAATATATCTATTATGAATATATTTTTATAAAAAAAAAAACATTACATTTTAGTTTCTTTTTTATCATATCAAACACGAATAATATAAATAAATATCAATTGAGAGTAACTTACTTTATAAGAATATTAAATATAGAAGGTGAAATATTAGGTTGATTGGAAATAAAATAAGCACCTTCTTTCTTTGCCCATTGTGGAGATAATGTTTTTTCAAAATAAACTGACCTAGCAACTAAAATAATAGAATGCGCCTTAAATTCTTCAATATTTGGTTCTTTACCAACTCTAATTTTTACATCATAATTGCTAGGGTCTTTGAGTAAATTTGAAAAATCATTAGATAAATTTTGTGTATGTTCGTAATTCATTTTTTTATTTTATTTTATTTTTTTTTTTGTAAAAAGTGAAAAAAAAAGGTCAGATATTAATTATTTTTGTTTTGCTTTTGTAACCGTATATGGTATATGGGCGTAACCAAATATGTTTAGACGGAGTTCTTTCTCCAAAGAAAAGCCACTCAGGTTCCACAAATGTAAACTAACGATGATTGATTGAGCCGCAGCTATAATAAGAAACAGGAGTTAAAACTTGTTTCTTATCAAGAATTTTGTGATACAACAGATAAATTTTGAAATTTAGATTTACACCCCGGTGTAATAATGACTGATCATAAATTTTTTCTTCCTACAACTCCAATATAGTTTTTATGTGATATTCATGTGAATTAAACCCATAGGTTTATATTCATTTTGCTTCTTTATCCTTCTCTTCTTCCTTCTTTTTTTTCGTTTAATATTTACAGTTTTAGCAATAAGAATGGGTGAATCAGAAAAAGTATAAAATAAACGAAGAAAGATGAACTCAATATGAATATAGCTTGTGTAATAACAATCGTGCTACTTGTCCATCAAACTCTAATCGAAAAAAAGAATTAATAACAAATAAGAAATTGGAAAGTTGTTAGGCATTGCTTGTAACATTGGTTGTAAGCATTGGTTTAGGATATAAGCGTTAACCTTTGCTTGCAACATTGATAAGAAGGTGATTTAGTAAAAAAAAAAGTTTGGGGACTCCCCATAAGTAAACGCTTATCCTGATTTTATTTATTATGTAGGATTGGGAAATTATGGTTTATTACATATATAAAGGGACGCGTACAAAAATATTATGTGCAATTGTGCATTGTATAACTTTAATAATTTTTTTTATCCAATGCGTAAAATTTTTTTTCATTTTTATATGCTCTCCTGCATTTTGCGCAGGTGTGTAGAAAATAAAAACCCAAAAAATTTGTCAAAAATATATAAATAACGCTTTTATATAAAGCTCAATAATCATCCAAAAATAACATGTGTAATTGTTCTTATTCTCATTGCAATATTTTTTCGACAAGAACCGCTTGAAAAACACGTCGCAAAGAAATATGTCAACAAATTAAGTTTGGTGGAAGCGGTTATACTTTTTGATGTTTTAAGAAATAATTTAAGAATTTAAAATATATTAAAAATTTAAATAATGTTTGTAAGTTCATGGCAGTATCAGGCGGTGGTAAAGTCAAGAAAAAACAACCCGAAAATAATAGAAATTTTAACTTTTAGTATGAAATATCTGTTAAATTATTATACTATTTTAAATTATTTTCTAAAATATGATGTAACTATCTCAAATACTCTAGTTCTTAATTAATTAAAATACTCTCAAAGAAAGAAAGTAATATATTGGAATTATGTTTTGTCAAAGTTCCCTGAAAGAAAATATTTATATTTATATTGTTCTTTAATCTCTCCTCACAAAATTTTTCTCGAAAGTGGGTCGGATTGTAATTTCCAATTGCAAAGTAAAGGTTCTGATTTCACATATGGCAAACCTACAATCTTAATGTAGGTTTTCGGTGAGAATTGCTTAATACATGCTTTTAGGAAAAGCATCGCGCTGCAAAAAAAGACAAATGTATTAGATGTCCTCACCTTTTTATATAACTTGTAGTGCATCTAAGGATCGATTTTTGGAATAAATCTTTGGAGAGATATGACCGCATATAAAATGAATGTGAGGGAGTTTTTTTCTTCTTCTTGAAAATGATCTGATACATGATTATACAGATTATACAATGACATCACATTATAATTTTTATTTTTAATTTGCATAAAGTGACAGAAATTTTGAATGAATGCTGCTATTCTAGTTATCATATTTCGCGTAACAGCTTTTGCAAAATTTGAAAAATAATTTTTTCAAATTCTGAAAGCGCATCTTCACTTTTTATAGGGTTTTTATATATGCGGCGCTACGAATAGAGAGTTTGTTTTGCTAAACGTTTGCTGTTTAGTATAGCATGCTCTTTTATTAAAAGCCAAGTAACCATTAAGACGCGTTTTAAGTTTTGTACAAGCTAAAAAAAATAAGATTATATGAATTTTTAATTCCTAAATTAGCAGATTTCCGTTCATCAAAAACCAATTCAGTCATTAAGTTTATAAACCCCCTTCTGAAATTCCTACCGTTTACGGTAACACCTTTGTCTTTACTTAAAACTATTTGATGTTTCACATGATTTTATACATTTGAGCTACAGCAGGACCCCGGAAACTTATAATTGATGTCCCAGGAAAACTCAAGGGTAAATTAATGAGAGACGTTTTGAAGATCTTTACCTAAAATAGATAAATTACGCCTTAAAAAGGAAATGTTACACTGCATTATTATGAATATTTTCCTTTTATAACCAAGTAGCCAATAAGATCTTGGGTAATTTTAATATAAAAACTCTCTAAAATTTCCTGGGACATCAATTATAAGTTTCCGGGGTCCTGCTACAGCTATAAAGCCTATAGTGAGAAACAGGTTAAAACTTGTTTTTTATCGATAAAACGAGTAATTTTTTTTTTTTAAAAAAAAGAAATTTCTAACCGGTTCGTCTTTGTTGGGGAAGCAAATATAACGATAATGAATAATCTAAAAAAATTAGCACCAGTACCAATTGGGTTTGCTCTCTTCGCGATATTATTCATTCGTCAACGGAATAAATTTGAAAGGTTTATGCTCTTATATTACGCTATTATGGGTAATAATTTGGGTAATAATTTGGAAATCGTTCAACAACTTGAACCGTCGTTTCGTTTGCCGCGTTGGCTGCGTTGGCTGGAGAATCGAAATATAATGTATTTTATTAATAATGTTGAAGAACGTATTGGAAATAATCTAAGGACATTAGTATCAGTATCAATTGTTCTTTCTCTCGTCGAAATATTACTATTAATTGATCAACGGAAATTTATATATGAAAGGTTAACGCTTATATATTACGCTTTTGTTGGTAATGAAAATCAAATCGCAAAGAATTATGTCAAAAAAATAAGTTGGTTGGATCGTTTACTTTTGTGATAAAAACTGAGATGTATAGATGTATAGGAAAAATTTGAAATTTAAAATGTGTAATATTTATAGATAATTTTTTGTAAGTTCGTGGCGGTGTGTGGTAAAGTCAAAGTAACCCTTTTTTTTTCCTACTGTAATAAATTTCCTAGTAAAAGAATTTTTTTTTAAAAAAAGAAAAAGACAACAATTTCGGCCTCTAAAATGGCCCGAAAATATTAATAGGTTTTGGTATGATCTGTTAAATAACTTTTTGAATATGAATTATTATCGTTAATTTAGATCTCTTGCAACACAAATGTCTAATGAATTTATTTACAGAAGAAATACGACGTTGAATTAAAAGGATTAAATTAAATGTCAGTAAATATTAACATAATTAAAACATTGATTGTCAATCTTTTAAATAAAATTAAAAAAAATTCAATAACAGTTACCCATTAAAAAATGAGCATGAATTCTTTTTTCTTTTAAAGAAAGCTATTTAGCTAGCTTTATTGTATTTAGAAAAGATATGATATTCACAAGTTTATAGTATACAGAATTCATTAATAATGGTAATTTTAGCTAAAATTATTTTATGACTAAAATTACGGTAATTATATAAAGGTTTATTTATTAATAAAAAATAATATGTACATTTAGGATTATAAGGTGATAGTAATTATAATTGATTTGTGATTGTATAGAGGTAATTTGATATGATTTAAAACTATTTTTCAAAATTAGATGCTTATAAAGAGTTGTGACTATATAGAAGATAATTATATAAAGGTCTAACTGTATTTATTTTCTAATTCAAAAAAAGATTTCATAAGATTTTTAGCAAGTATTAACTTATAAAGTTTAATTTTTAATCAAACAAAAATTATTAATAACTTTAATGTAAAATAATTCTTAACAATTATACTTTTAGTTTTTTATCAAATTTCACAATTGGTTTTATATATAAGTTTTTTAATATCTTATCTGACTTTTTTTAACAATACTGATTTGAATTAAAAATATAAATTTACTTTTATTGAATTGCATAATCTTTTTTCAATTCTTAGTAATTGTTTAATTTAATACTTTTTGGTAAAGTTAAATCAATATTTTTAGTACATTTTTTTCAAATAAGGTTTTTTTTTTAATTAACCAATTCTTTGAAATATTTTATATATAGTATTACTTGTGTAGCAAATGTAAAAACAAGCTTTATTAATACAGAGAAAAAAATAAATATAAATCAGAAACTAACCTGTGATATATGCTATAATTTCGTTTTACAAAGTGAAATGTTTCTATACTAATGCCCAAGGACTATATATACCAGTTTTTCATTTGTCTTTACTACTTATACACTAATAAATTAGCTCTATGATTCAGTTTTATTTGTCCTAATAAGTAATAACCAATATAAGATATGCAGTGTTGGAAAATAAATCAATAGTTCATAATATTAACTTTACGCCAAAAATTTATGTTGTTTCATCCCGTGATTCTAGTAAGGTTCTCAGCAATTACAAATTTAATCATAAATTATATTTTGTATAACTATAAGATCATTCATCATCCTAAATACGACTATATCACGTGACTAATGTGAGAAAATTTTAATATTTAGTATGACTGATCTGACACAGTAAGATACTGTGTAGCACAAAACTAAATATAAATATACTGATAATTTGTGTAGTTACTCCTTACTCCTTCTTACTCATTATATCCAATATCATCTTATTATATTCATTAAATTTTTTTATTGATATTTTTAATAGTAACATCAAAATGAATAACATTAACTTTGCCTCAGCTAACTCTACTTTCGATAACCTCGATCTTTATGCTTTATCTTCAACTAAGGAAGAAATGGACACTAGAAAAGGTAACTTTAGCTTTATTACAAAAAATAAGGAAAAAGAAAAATTTTAACATTTAGTATGACTGATCTGACGTAGTGGAATACCGTATAATACAAAACTAAATATAAATACTGATAATTTGTGTAGTTACTCCTTACTTTCTCTTCTTACTCATTATATCCAATATCATCTTATTATATTTATTAATTTTTTTTATTGATATTTTTAATAGTAAACATCAAAATGGATAACATCAACTTTACCTCAGCTAACCCTACTTTCGATAACCTCGATCTTTATGTTTTATCTTCAACTAAGGAAGAAATGGATGCTAGAAAAGGTAACTTTAGCTTTATTATGAAAAATAAGAAAATGGAACTTTCTAAAGTATTTTTTCATAGATCTGGATGTTTATCGAAGGAATGGCGCAGAAGAACAGAACTGCAAAGAAAGTTTACAATCAATTTCTTCTGCCATACAAGTAAGTCTCAAAGGTTTGGCTTCCTTTATACGTGACATGATGTTGATTTCTGTTCTTTTAATGCACATCAGGAACAATCGAATTTCCAACAACCCCAATGCTCCACAACCAATGGATGTAAAAGTGAATGGAACCATGATTATCATAATTACCCCATGGGATGCTCTATGTTACCTCTACACAATCAACTTTCCCTACCCAAAGGAAGACCCCAAGACAAAAAAAATGAAATTCATATATCTGAGCCAGGTGAAATTCCTTTTTCAGCATCACAACCAAATTTGCTGATGGATAACTATAATAGGCAGTTGCAAAAGTTTTTCAACAATAATCAATGTCTCTTAGAAATCGAACTAAGAAAAAATTATAGGCGTTGCATTTGGTGTGTCAGTTTCAGCCTCCATCGAGCAAAAAAAGAAGATTTTTGCTGCAATCAGAGTAACGAACGACTGATACCTTTTTTCTCAGAACCTGAATGGAAATGTGATCCTATCTTAAGAAATGTGAATATTCAGGAATTGCGTGGAGATGAATGCTTGGACCACTTTATGTCAGTTCAGACCAGATCTCCCAATCAAGTCTCGAACAGTATATATTCAGAAAGAAGAAATAGTGTTGCCATGCAAGAATTATCAAGCTTGCCAGAATTATTTGAATCGATAAAGAATGATCATGAGTACCGTGAATTTCATAAAGATAAAGATAAATGGTTAATTGATCAGGAATACTTCAGTGACACATATGGTATCACCAAAATTTGTCCATTACTTATAGATCGTTATGGAGGATCTTTTATGTTTTTAGATAGCCGTGATATTCTGTTTGAATGGTCTGAAATGACACAAAGCATGTATATATTAGGAATTAACATAATAGAAGGTCTTGCAAACTTCCTCTACCATCCAGAGAAAAGGTGTATTATAGAGGTAGATGGTAAGTTGATACTTTATGAGGAACTTAAACGTCAAGCAATAGAAGAGGCGGCGAAAATTAAGATAATAAAAGCATAGATCAAGTTGATAACTACATTTTTATAAATATTATAACACTCAGCAATCATATCATATGAGGTGTAGATCACTAATTAAAAATCATACGGCAAAAATGATCTGCACAAATCCACAAATGTTTCAAAGTTTTCTCTCAAGTAAAGCCTTTACAGACCTTAGTAAACTTTTATTCTTCAGATTATTATATACTTGTTTCAACCTTCTATTTAACAAAATAACACTTATTTGAAAAGTTTCTATTAGGCTGACTTTTCCTATTTTTTTGACTTTAACCCTAAGATGCAAGTTTGTATAACTACTAAATTTTATTTTAAATACTTAACTACATATAACTTTTTAAAGGAATTGAAATACTTAGTGAGAAAAAGGCTGGTTGGATAATAAAATTTTTAGTAAATCCATAATTTTTATTTTTTTACTTAATTTGTTTATATTAATATTACAAAAATTACATGTATAACAGTATAAGTTTAATTTTAATAGCATAAAATGAATCTTTGATGTAAATTACATACTATAATTAAATAAAAAATAAGTATTTTTCAAATTTAAAAACTTTTTGTATATTAAATAAATTGTAAAAGTTATCTCTAATAAAAGTCATTCAACATTTGTCCAATTTTAATAAAAATTAATATACAAAAGTTTCGAAGTAAATTTATGTGTAAAATTTCAGTATACATTTTTATGTAAAATATTCAAGCGGAGCAAAAAATTTACTATTACACAAAATATGTAGATTATTTCATAGTAAAAAATCCCTATGCCGAATCATGACATAGATATATGTGAAAAGTTCTTTGTACTTTGGATTTTAACTAATGTAATACAAAAGTTATTATAATTAATAATGAATCAACATATAAAAAACTTAAAATTGCAGTTGTATTATAGATTGTGATTAGTAAAATCTAATTATAATATTATTTCTAATTAAAAGTATAATAAGATACTGAAATTTGTCTTTTTTAATATATTTTTAATATTTTAATATACAGTCATCTTCCTCTATAGGCACCTCCTGTTTAGTCACATCTCTCTTATAAACACATTTATGCTTGGCCCAAGTTACTAATAATTTTATTAAAAAAACCTCTTCTATAGTTACATCATATAGATTTTTTATAATCACACCTTTTTTTTCAGTTCCAAGGGGTGTGATTATATAAGGGGATGACTGTACTAAAAAAATATATACAAAAAAAAGTTTTTTCAGTATACTAAACTATTAAAAATATTGTTCAGTAAATTAAATTTCTTCACATATTGCAAATAAGTAGACATTAAAAGTCACGTGAATGAAAATTTTATTTTTGGCTGGAATTAAGTTGAAAAGTCAAACCCATGACTAAGTTCAGTATATCAAAATTTTTATTAATACTTTAATAATAAATGACAAAGTTTGGTATATATTATATTGAGTTTTATATAAGATTTTTTTTGATAAATATTGTGGTTCGTTATATCGAGATTATACTGTACAGTAAAAATTTAATATATTAAAAAGCCAATTAAGCCATTATCAAAATATTTCATCATAGCAAAATCAATTATGATAGTCATAATTTTTACTAATAAAACATATAAATTATGTCAAATTATGTCTTTGTGTTATGTCAGTCATAATTCAAAAAAATCTATTTCATGGAAAAGTATACTTTAATAAATATTTAATATATTTTCAATATATTTTTAATGTATAAATTTTTTATAAGTTTTAGAAAAAAAGATACTTAATATCTTAATATCTAATAATTATAAAAGTATAAAATATAATTTAATAGATTCATTTCATTAAAATAAATTAAATAGTAATAGCTTTATTTTTTTTTAATATTAATAAATAGTAAGATATATTATAAAATAATTTTAAATTTTAAATTTTAATACTATTAATAAAAATTGTAAATTTAAAAAAAAAAATCCTTAAAAATTTGCTAAAAGATATCTAATTGATATTATCAGACATCGGAAATGTCACATGAGTTGACGATCATTAATTAAAAAA
>QKYT01000650.1:21711-35940 GCA_003550305.1 Glomus cerebriforme
TAAGGCCAAATTTAGCATCTTTTTGGTTAAATACTGGCTTTTTTAAGGTCTAATTAAGTATGAATAGTGGCTGAATTGTCTTTCTGAATTAAAGGTGATTAGCAGCCTAACTGTACCAAAATTGACCTTAATTTGACGCAGATTAGTTCATCATTCAACCTATATTTGACTTGGTCAAATTTAGGCCGAATTGTACTATTTCAACTAGTGATATTGTTATATATATATATATATCCGATTGTATACAAAGTAAATACCTGATTGATAACCTTGCAGATACCTAATTAATAGCTTTGATGTGCATGAATTATGCCAAAATTTGGTCATCAATTGGGTATCTTGCTGAAGAAAAACAAAAAAAATTGGGGCTCATTTAGGTCATTCTAGGGTATTCTAAAATGACCCAAATGAGCCCCAATTTGGTATTGTTTTACCTGTGCGCAGATAGCAAATATTTTCTTTTGCTTAATATTTCTCTTAACTTGTTATCTGTCTTTTTTATTTAATTTTATTTCAATCATCTTTGTTATGTATTTTTATTATTAATTATATAATGTACTACTTAATTTAAATTTATTTATTTAAATTTATTTTTTAATTTTTAATCAGGGACTAATGGGCTAGACAAATAAAGTATAGTAATATTAGAAGATACTAAATATGAGTTACATAGTTTATAAATTCAGAACCAGTCATAATGAAATTTTATTAAGGATATTTTATAAATCATATAAATCTATTACTGAAATGTACTACCATTGATCGTATGTATGACTGAGAGATAATAATCTAACTCAAATAAACACAAGTATTATTACACATTTTTTTATAGCTTATCATTTAAATATTGGTGCATATTTTTTAGAAATTTTCAGAATTTACATACAATAAATTTGCTTAACATTGTATATTCTTTTATCTATTCAGAATATACCCAAAATTGGTTTTAAATATTATTTTAAAATTTCAGCTACAGTCAAAATCTATATTGGTATAATACTTTAGTAAATCATGAAATTAAAATTTTTTTATATTTTCACAAAAATTTTATACTTAAATAAAAGAAAATTTTTTTTCATTACACTACCAATAAAACTGAATATAAAAGGTCATAAAATTAATAAAAATTCAAATATTCAATTTGCAAAATCAATGAAATTAGAGTATCAGAAACCAGGATTCACTATGATATTGTGGATGGATTGTGATATTGCAGATTAATTGCAATATTGCAGATGGATTGTGATATTACTAATTAATTACGATATTGCAAATTAATTATGATATTGCAGATGGATTGCAATATTGCAGATTAATTGCGAATTACAAATTAATTGCAGATTTGCAGATTATTATATGCAATTCGATTCCAAAATCTGCAATATTGCAGATTTTAAAAATCAATTGCAGCGTTATTCTTATTCTAATGATAACTGTAAAATTTTATTTTTTTCTTGTTTCTTTTTTCTTGTAGGGATTGGAATTGATTTGACCAGAATCGATTTAATCAAAAATCAAATCGAATCTATGTGATTCGATTAATCGAATCTAAAAATCGAATCTGAAAAAATAGATTTTTTAAAATTTTTGTATTGTGAAAATAATCTAATTATTTTTATAACTGCAGTACTGTAAAAAAATCATACCAGAGTTATCAAAATTACTAAAAATTGATTAACATAAATATATTGATGCAAATAGCGCTGTTGTAGCCCAAATCGACTTATGTCCCAAATCAACCCATCAGCCTAAATTAGAAAAGTATCGTTGGTATTATTTTAAGGCATTATTGTAATGGGCTGATGATTTAGGCTGATGGGTTGATTTGAGATATGGTAAAGTTTGGTTTACAATAAAATTATTTTATATAAATTCGATTTGATTCGATTAATTGAAAATTAAAAATCGAATCGTTAAATCAAATTTTAGAAATGATTAATCGAATCTTTAATTGATTCTCAAGATTTGATTTTTAATTGAATCGATTTCAATCCCTATCTCCTTGATCCTCTTAAATGCACAACACACAAAATCTGTCATCTGATCAAAGTCTGTGTTATTCAGTTTTTGCTTTAATGGATATGCTCTGGATTGATTAGAAGTTTTATCATTTAAAAAAGTTGTACTACTACCATTTCTTAAATTTGTAAAAAAATCTGATGATAGTACTTAAACGTTAAAAATATCTGCTTTATTTACTTATTGTTTAAGGATTTCATCGTCAAACTTTTTTTTTGTATTGTATATCTTTTCATAGTTGTCACTGCCAAGACATGCAACTACCTCACATGTTAAATGAATAGTACGTCTGAAATCTGTGCCAGGTTATGCTGATTATATGGCTTAAAGTATATAGCGCATTTTTTCAAAAAAATGGGTCTAGGTCAAATTTTACTGCAAAAACCTAACTTGACGCTTTAAATAAACTTGCAAAATGAGCAAAAATACACCTTTAGATGTAATTTTTAAAGGTCTAATAATAAGTATATTAAGTTTTATTTTTTTTAAAAAAAATTTTTTGTAAAAAAATTATTGTGATGCATGTGCCGATCACTTTACCGATCATTTTCAAAAAAGTATTTTATAGTATAACATAATTGGCGTAACCTGGCACAGATTTTAGAAATGCAAATGAACCATTCGATACATTAGGGAATAATTTGTAACTGAGCCTCCTGAAAGTGAACTGCCTACACCTAAAAATGGAAAATTAGGTAAAGCTATTTTGCTAATCTCTATACTAAAAAAATTCATGCCGATCTGTAGAGGTTTAGATTACCCTGTATAAATAATTTTAATTGTATAATGTGTAAACGTCTTCCAACCTATTCCATATTAATTAATAAAAAATTGGATGATCTTTTTGGCTGAAAAAAAAGAATTCTGCCATAGATTACCGCAGCCGTTCTGCTGATTATTATTTGACTAATTAAGATTAGCTATTGATTACGCCTGGATTTAGTTTTTTGTTTTTATTTATTAATTTCTTTTTTCTTTTTGTAGGTCTAGATAGGATATGTTGGTTCTCTGGTCTGGATCTAAGGATGTCATTCTAAAAAAAAATGAAAAGTTACCAAAGAGCNGCAGTATACCGATCAGATCATTTTCTAATTTTCCATTTGAATCTAAGGATCAAACCTGTAAAAAATAAGTTAATAAATAATCAGATATAATAACTGTCATAATCTAAAAAAAATTAACTATATGCTAATTACTGTATANACAAAAAAGCAATAATAAAAAAATCATACCACTTTTGGAATTTTCCATTGAAATCTAACCTAATATCAGGAAATTCTTTCCATATAGAATCCATGGAGAAATTAATATTGAACAAGTAGTTCTGATATTTTCTATGCCGAAATATATGGAGTCACTACACAGAGAAATTACAATTTAATCTTTTAATGGGTTTGCATATCACATGACATTTTAAAATTTTGTTTTCTATGTTTACCCTTTACATGATTACAGTAATTAAAGAAGAATGATAACAATAAACATATTTTTTTTTAGGAATGATGCAAAAAATTTTGAATATGAAGGTAGGTATTTCATAAGGAAAGGTGNTACAGTAATACAGTAGGCTGAACCCGCCCAAAGTTTAAAATAAAAATCAAGGCAGAGTACCTAAAAATAAATAAAGTACAAAAGAAATTTTTTAAAGTTAACAGGTTTTTCTTATTAATTTTGATCATCGAAATTTAGTTAAGAAAATAATCATCATTTCATTTAGTATATAGATTCATAGCTAGACTAAAATTATGGGCGGGTTTGGAACAGCAAACTACTGATAGACTTTGAATTGTGCAACGCGGACAAATCACGTGCCACTTTTTTGTTAGCTTGGATGGGTAACTTGATCGTTAGATCTTATGCTACCTTGGCAGATCCCAGATTGATTATTAATGTATAAAATAATAAATATTTTTTTCAGGTTCAGCAGGCTATTCCTATTGCGGGTAAGTAGCTTCAAAATTTTTTTTAAACCTTTTTTATAGGTTCGGCAGGATGATCCTACTGCTTTGATTTTCTTTTTAAACATAAATCAAAATTTTATTTTCAATACATATTAATATATCCCGTTGCAAAAGCAGCGGGCTACGGCTAGTCTATACTAAAATAAAATCTACCTATTTTACTAATATAAATGTGAATGTTGAATAAAATCTCAATAGAAAAAAGCTCATGAGTTTAATCTATTCACACTTTCTTTTAGTAAAAAAACTGCCTCATATAAGTGCTGTCATATGAGGAGTGGTCCACCCTATTTTAATTGTTATGTAAATACTATTAGAACAAGTTGTCCTTAAGGACAAAATTTGTATTCAATACTTCAAAAGAAGTTTGGAATGTTTAGTTTCATTTAAATTGAGAGCCAATGAAGATAGGCATGTATGTTTGTGTTCTGTAAAAACCAGAATAAGCATCAGTTTGTGGTGAATAATTAATCTGTATTGATTATTGAATTATTTTATAATTATGTCTAGGAGTGGAGCTTGTTTGCTATTAGCTTTCTTCTTTTCTTAGGAGGGTTCATCATTAGAATATTAATCAGGGTATCGCTCATATGAGCGTAAAAGTTGTCTTGTCAATCCATAAGGGTTGTAATATGATCTTAAGAGTAATCATATGTATTATTGTACCAGTTGTATAAGGATAGCCTGTCAAACAAAGAAGATTCTGTAATAAATTCTAATTTAACATTTCTTCTATGTGTGTAACCTACTGATATACTTTAGCATCGATGTGATGGAGGCATCTATTAGGAAATATAGTTTTTATGCAGAGCTTAAAGACGTAATGGACACATTGGAGTTCTGTGGCTTTAATTCATTGGAGTTCATTTCTCTTAATTTGGTCTCGTATTTCTTCTTCTTGAGTGCCACTTTTTGTTCCTTCTTTTCCTTTTCTCTTAGTTTTTGGATTTCAATAGGGAATAAAGAGAAAGAGATGTTATTGTCAATATTAATAGAAGATGCAGAGGAACTAGAAGGGGTAATTGCTATTAATGACAGTTCTGTTGTTGGTCATTCTTGTAATTTAATAAGTAAGAGTTTTGGCAAGGGCCAAATGTCTTGGTCATCTGTAGGTAAGTCCATTTGTTCAATAAGTGTAGTAGCCATGTGTTATTTTTATGGGTATATTGATTCCATCTATACACACATACATTAAAATTAGTAATTGAAAAAGAAGTGAAACCAGCTGAGACATTAATAGCATATGCCAAGCATTATTGAAATATAATGAACTCCTTAAAGAAGAGGATGAAGAAAGAATTGTAGGAATATTTCAAAGCATTTATAAAGTTACATTTATAATTTTGTTAAAATTGTATTGACAGATATTAATTTTACATATTATAGAATCCTTCAGAACTTTTGTACACCATTGTAGGATTACCAACACAATGGAGTTCTTCCTTTCTTGCCAAAAAATATATCAAAACATTTGAAAAAATCGGATTGACTCAAGATGAATTAAATTTTATTCAGGATCTTAAATCAGTTTTAAATCCTTTTTTAGAAGTTACTGAACTTTTGAAAGTAGATGTCCATTGCACTTTTCCTTTAATAATTCCTTTATTAATTGAACTAAAGAATCGTTTTTATTCAGATAACATAAATGCATCAGAAATTAATTTTAATGATGAAGAATCAGCTTTTGATAAAGATAATAAAAGAATTCAAATTAATGAGCCTGTAAACTGTACTGGTCTCATTAATGAAATAAGACACAATCTTTCTGCTGCAATGGATCATTATTGGAAAGATCTTTTAAATCCAAAATTAATCCTTTTCATCCTTTTGGATCCTTGAATAAAAGGATTATCTTTTATATCCACCTCAGAAAGATATGCTGCTGAAGATTTATTACGTAAAAAATATAGAAAAATGAAATTAGATATGAAAACTGAAACCACTATAGATGAAAATAAGCAAAATCAGAATAAAAGCAACACGATTTTGTCCAATCCAGTTTCTTCTACATATGCTGATGAGAAGAAATTGATATAGAAAGCAATCCCTTTACATGGTGGTATAATAGAAAGGAAAATTTCCTATTTTATGCCATTTAGCTATGAAATATTTCTCTGAATATGCAGACTCAACTTCTAGTAAAAAATTAGTTTCTAATGCAAATAATTTAACAGATGAAAAAACTGGAGTGAATTCTAAATTATTCAAATATTTAATATTTTTAAATCAAAATAGCAAGAATTTATATTTGATTCGTAGTAAATCTAGTAAATCTTAAAGTTTATTTTTATATCTTGATTATATTACTACCATATTTTTTTTTTAATAAATAGTATTTATTAAACATATAAATAAATTGTATAAATCTTTATTATTTGCTGATAAATAAAAATTAATTTCTTTGTTAATTTTCAGCAGATGCCAAATTAGATAAATATTTTATCTAATGATTATGTTTCAATGAGCTGTAATGTATATCATAAATGTTTGTATACCTTTTTATAAAGATCAATTTTCCATCTATTATAAAATTACATTAGTCATTGAACTATAATAGATTGTTTTAACAGAAACTTTATATCAAATCCAATAGAATATTCCAAAATTGTAAGATTTAGTTATAATTTTCATATTTTCATTAATAAATGACGAAATAATAAATGATTTATTAAATTATTTTAATTTTAGATATAGTTATTCATTGGATAATGAGGAATAAAGTTGGGTTCTAATTCATTCTTTATTTTTATAATAATTTCTACTAAAAAGAAAATTCTAATTATAATTCTCCTTGTATATCTACAATAACAGATTATTAAGTGATATTCCCACCAAATTATAAATATGCATAAATAATATATTGTATTAAACAACTAACATAGTTTTAAAATCAGATTAGAGCTAGCCAAATTACAAATTCAATTTTGTATAGCTGATTAACATTAAATTGTTCGACCAAAAATAACAATCTTTAAAAAAAAATAGTGTAAATTCCACAGCATTTAAATGACTTTAATTAGAAAACTTCATCCTTTTTTCTATTAGGTTCATATCTAAATGGTAATTATTCATTTGACTGCTGTTGCTTCTGGTTCCACTTTCATAGATATTATTTCTTTGAAGCTTGCAACATCAACAATTTCCATTTGGTTGTAATTGTAGTTGTATTTAAAGGTAATTCATTCATTCAGTTGTAACCCATCACGAACAACCATTTTATCTCACATAACATCAACATTTTCCTTTTTGGCGTTGATTTAAATTTAAGTTATACTAGAAAAATATGCTAAAATTGTTTATCGATTTTATATTGTACATTACTACGCCACAAAATCATAAAATCTATTCATTAATCTCAGTTTCTCTAGAAATAATTATAATCCATTTGTAATATAAATTTATTTAATTTTACGTTCAAAGATATTTAATTATTAAAGCATAATTTTGCATAGTATCTTAGTATCCGTATTTCAAGTTAACGTCGCATGTAAATCCTTTTTAATTTTGAAAGTTACACTGAACGCTGTAACAAACAAAAAAAAATTCCGATTTATACATTTATTACATTTATTATCAATTAATAATTTTTAGTTTTAATTAATTCAGTTGTTATGCATCGTTTTTAAAGTCATGTTTATTAAAAATTTAATTAAGAAGATAATTGTCGTACGAATTTAAATTTATACGTAATGTTTGTTGCTGTGAAACACTATTTGATCAGCATAAGGACTTTGCATTTCGGAGTTGGTTTCCGATCATTTTATATAAATAATAGCTACATAGTTTTTCAGCTTTCCATTTCTTTTAAATTTTTTCCTTTAAAAAATTTTATTTTAAAAACTTTATAAAAATATTCCACTTTTAAACAGTTTTCTTTATTTTTGAATAAAAAAAATGTCCCAACTCAATAAGGATATTCTTTTCTTATTATTTGAAGAACTACAAGATGATTCAAAATCTTTATTTTCATGTCTATTGGTTAATAAACTATGGTGTGAAACTGTAATTCCAATTTTATGGAGGAACCCTTGGTGTTATAATATTAATTATAAAAATAAGAGTTATTTATTTGGAATTATTGCTTATTATTTACCCGTTAGTAACAAAGAATTTCTAATAAGACAAGGAATAAATTTTCCTCCAATTTTATATCAATATCCTTTATTTAATTACTTATCTTTTTGTAGAAGTATAAATATAAACATAATTGACAGTATAATTCCTATTGGATCTTCTTTAGATTATAGTCAATTTCTTTTACAACAAGAATTTTATAATATTTTAATTACAACATGTCCTGAGTTGAAGTATTTAGATATGAGATCAATTAATCATCAAATATTTTATTTTCCAGAAGCTAAGGCTCGTCTTGAAACAATTTATGAATTAAACTGTAACACATCCGTTGGCCCTACATACTTTTATGGATTGGCACGTATCTGTCAAAATATACAGAAACTTATCATTATTAATAACACCACAAAAGCTAATCATGGAATTGCTAAATTAATTGAAGTTCAAGAAAATTTAAAAAATTTTGAATGGAAAGATGATTTTGAGGATGAATATTATAATTTTATAAAAGATCCTTATAAAAAAGCTCTTCTTGCATTAGAAAAAAAGACGGATAACCTTAATCATTTAAAAATATTCTTCCAATATGTTGAAAAATTTGAACATACATTATATACATTGCTGCAGGAGATACTTCCAAAATTTTATAAATTAAAAACATTAATAATTAATGATATTATTTTTTCTATCGAAAATCAATTGAATATGAATTATATGATGGTCTATCATGATATTGAGATCCTTTATATAGATAACATTACAATCAATGTAGCTTCAAGTATAATTGAAAATAGCAGAGGACATCTTAAGGAACTTTTATTATTTAAGTATGAGGATTATTATGATTGTTATTATGATGGGTTCGAAAATAATTTTGATAAAGATTCTCTCAATTTTATTCATAAAATTTGTGAACATTGTCCTTCAATTGAATGCTTGTCACTTTTATTTTCACCATCAAAGGAACATTTCACTGAATTTGAAAAATTATTAAAAGTTTGTCAAAGATTGAAGTCATTATTATTAATTATGGTTGATAATGGTAAAAGAAGAACTTTTGAAAAAATTTTGGAAGATGGAGAAGAATTATTAAAAACATTAATTAGATCAGCACCGACTAATCTAAGAGAAATTAGATTTTTTAATGATTTTAAATTTTCTTTACAAGCATTAGAAGAATTCTTTAAAAAGTGGAAAGGTCGACCTGCAATTTCTATACTTACAACTGATCACATTTATAGAGGAGAAGATTATATGAAGCTGATCAATGAATATAAAAATGATGGAGTAATTAAAGATTTTAGATTTGTTTCAAGAAGTGAAATGTATTAGCAAGAATTTGAAATTAATCTTTTTTATATTATTTATTTATATAGCTTAATGTATTAAGAACATTATAGTAGAATATTGTGTATAAGAAGTTGTATCTAAATGAAAGGATTATAATCTCACGAAGTCTACAATCATTGTTAGATATTTTTTTTTTTGACGTAAAAATAAATTATATTCATTTTTTTTTTTTATTTTTCATATTAAAATATACTTTTTAAATCTTGATTATTAATTATTTTTAAGATATTATTTTTTTGATATTTCTTCTTTTTATATCTAAAAGTTAGAATAAAACCTTGTGAACAAAACTCATTATGATGACCATCGGGAATTTCACCTATTAACGAAAAAAAAGATAAATCATATTTATAATATCATTTATGTAATCCACTATTAATATTATGAGGATTGATTTGTGGGATTACCATTAAAAGATGTATTACTTTTTGATAACAATAAAATGAATCCAGGGTGGTTATTATTCTTAAGGAATAAATAGTAAATTTACTAACTTCCTCTGACACTTAAAGGCATAGCACCTGGATTATTTATTGTTATCTGATGATAATATTATTTTAGTAGACTGTTGATAAAGTGTTTTAGCCAAAAGCTCTTATGAATTCTATTCAAAAAAGTATTCTACCTGTCATATAATTCAAAATTATATCTGAAGCCTTTTGTCCTTAAGAGATATTCGGACTCATATGAGATAATTCTCATTATTATCATTTGATTCAGAACGTAAATAATATTAAAATTTTAATGAATGAAACAATTTCGAACGAAACTATCATGAGCAAATTAATTTATTTAAATTACCTTATCAACCGATTATTCATTAAGTAAATTTATTTTTCATTGCTCTTTTTTTAATTAATTTCTTTCAAAAATATTATTTTTAATATTATTAAAGAGCAAAAATTTCTGCAAGATACGACAGACAGCAAAGTTTTTCTTTTTAATAATAATCTATTTTTTTTTTTTACAGATCATTAAATCTTATGCAGTAAAAATTCGGTGTAGTAAATATTGTGCTATGATTTCGAATTCTGAAATTCCGTAAGTACTTTTTTTTAGCACAACATTTTCATTTTAAATGTTCTTCCTATTCTGATATTATTTATTTTTACTTATAAAGTTTATTCATATTATTTTCTCATATAAACTATCGAACTATGAGTTTGTGTAAAGAATGTAATCAAGAAATAAATGATTATTGGTGTAACGCATGTAACGCATTTTCGACGAAATTTCGAAAATTGGACTAGTGGTAATGATGATATTGATAAATTTATTAACATACTCAGCTATCAGCAGAACGGTATTATAAAGTATTAAAGTGGATACTTATGATAGATTTTATGATGTTGAATATATTTCAAAAGGTTGTTTTGGTAGAGTATATAAAGCAAATTGGATTGATAGATATATAATGCAAATCAAAATTGAGAACGAGTGTTTATAGCTTTGAAAAGCTTAAATAATTCAAAAAAATGTTACATTAGAATTTATCAATAAGGTATGAATCAATTTACCATTTAATGAAATTTTTGAATATGATTCTTACTAATATATTTTTTTATAAAATATAATATATGTTTTAGATTATTTCACACCATAAAATTTTTCATTGTCTCAGTATTGTCTCCTATTATTAGACTTTATGGAATAATCAAGATCCAGATACAACAAATTATATGATGATTTTGGATTATGCGGAGATTGGAAATTTACGAAATTATTTAGATACAAATTTTAAATTAAATTGGGAAGATAAAATTAGAGAATTGTTTTTTATTGCATTTGGGCTTAATCAAATCCATGCAAAAGAACCAATTCACCTATTGGCAATATTAATATACCAATTATATTGCTTTGCATAACAGATATGGGATTATGTAAACCGGCAGATTTTAATGCATTAGAAGAACATGAAAATACAAAAAAAAAAGGCGTTTATGGCGTTTTACCTTATATTTCTCCTGAAATTTTATATAGTTTTGGTATAATTATGTATAAAACAATTTCTAGTTTACCTCCTTATAATGATGTAAGGCATGATGAAATTTTAGGAATAAAAATTTGTCAAGGACTTAGACCAAGGTTTAATATTAAAGTACCTTTATTAATTGTGCACTTAATTAAAAGATGCTTAGCATTAAATCAACCAACAGCATATGATATTGATGAAATTTTAGATCAATGGTGTAGGGGATTAGAAAAAGAGTAGAAACAGAATTACAAAGGCAAATTCAAGAGGCAGATGAAATTCATCAGCTAGTATTATTCCTTTAACAAGGTCGTCATATGAAACACATTCCGAAGCTATTTATACAAAGATTACTTAAATTTAATAATCTTCCTGAACCAAAAAATTCAGATGATAATATAACAAGCACCGGATTTTCAGGTAAGCAAAATTTTATTTTTGTTTGATCCATAACTAAAATTTTATTTTATTTTATAAACTCTTTACAATTTAATATTTCAAATTGAAAATTAGCAATACAGGTATGTATAATGATGTATTCATTTAATTTTAAAGTTGATATT
Source organism: Glomus cerebriforme (assembly GCA_003550305.1). Lineage (NCBI taxonomy): Eukaryota > Fungi > Glomeromycota > Glomeromycetes > Glomerales > Glomeraceae > Glomus > Glomus cerebriforme. The sequence continues at coordinate 33,651 of QKYT01000650.1, forward strand.
TGAATTTAATTTGATAAAACAAAAGATATTGACTCTCCTTCTCATCATTACTGAAGAATAGAAACTGTAGAACTATGAAAAGAATACATTGATCGGTTTGAAATAAGGGTCAATCATTATAATTGGAGTTGTCTCAATACCCAGTTTTACTAAAGGAGGCATTTCTATTTATTTTTTTATTTAGTATAATTATTATAGGAATAAATTATTTTTATTTTACTAATTTACTTTAGCAGATTTACCGCCTTATTTTTTTTATAAGGAAAATATCTTTTGATAATGTTACAAATTATAGGCGAAATAAATTATTTGGAATATATATCTTGCCAATATTAAACTATAAAGAAAGTAAGGCTCAAAAATGAATCTCGTTTTTATTCTTTTTGTTAATGTTGTCTCATCCAATAACTTGCTAACCTTGCAAACCAGAAATTTAGCCGCTGACATATGATGCTTATATGATTCAGGTTTTTCACTATTTCGAGTACTGTAAATAAACGCTAATTAATAATAAATATGTACTGTAGCTACGGTATTTCAAAGATCTGACACGTAAGTTGATCGATATCATTAAAAGAAAACAACAATTATAATTAATTAATTGTTCAAAATGTTCCAACTTTATTTTCAAATAATAATTATATTTCAAATCCGAATAAAATTGAATGATAAAAAAAATATATAAATAAATATATATATATAAAAAAAACTACTATCAATAAATCAAAAAATTTTCTTAAATATCTTTTTTTATAATTTGAAAAACTTCATAATCTTCTATTGTTAATATATCATCCGTATCTCTTAAAATTTTTTCATAACTTTCTTGTTCACAAGTAATAAAATTATATTCTTTTGATTCATCATCTTCTTCAACACCTATATAAAGATCATTACCAAAAGAAGGACCACAATAAGCATGATAAAATAAAGCACAATCAATATTTTTAACATGACTTAAAATAGGATCTTTAATATTATTTTTACTTTTAAAAGAAAAGATAAAACTATTATTAGTTTTACCCCATTCCATATTACCACAAGAACCTTTCCAAATTAAAGGATTATAACCACCAATAATTTTTTCATTATCTTTTAATTTAATAAATATAACAGTACGAGGTAAATTATCACATAAATTATGAAAAATTTTAGGAGTAAAACCATCTCTACTTCCTCTTAATAATAATTTAAAATTATAAGGTAAATATAATTCTTTTATATGAGCAAATTTGTTATCAAGATTAACATCATCAATCCATGAAGAAATTAAAGAAATAAAATTTATACTAATAATTTTAGAACAAAGTTCATTAGATCTAGGAAAAATAATATTAATTGGTAATTCAATTTCAGGATCTAAATGATATTCTAATAAATCTTCATGAAGTTGACGTTTTAATAATTTTCTATAAGGACGAACTTTACGTAAAAAATCTTTAGAAGAAAAACCAAAAAATCTAATTAAAGGTAAACAATTTTGTAAAGTAGTTTCCATAGTTTTAAAATCATCATCTGACCAATTTATAGGATCAGGATTAAGAGTTGGATTTTGAGCAAGACCCCATTTTAATACATGATCCCAAATTTTAACTTCATCCATTTGTAAATCATCACGTTCAAGAAGTGGAATTAAAGAATTTTCAGGAAGTGAAGTAAAATCAAGTGAATTGAATATTTTTTCAGGAGATTTAGTCATAAAATCTGTACAAAATTGTTGAAGTTGTAATAAAGAATTAGATTGAAAACTTGTTTGATAAATAAGTTCAAATTGTTGTTCCATCCATTCAGTTTTATTTTCAATTAAATATTTTTGTAAATAATCAATTAATTCTTGTAAATGAAGTTGATCTGCAGCGACCAATATTTGTAAAATTTCTGGAGTATCATCCTCATTTAATGTGATGATACCGCCATAAATAAATCTAAAAAAAAAAAAAATTAATTAATTAATTAATTAATACATATATATATATAAATTATATTTAAAATATATTAAATAAATATAACTTACTTTAAAACATTTTGAAAGATTTCCGGAGAAATATTTGGTAACTTAATATGAGCTGAAGGGTTATCAATATTCTTTTTATCAGGAGCCAAAGTTCGTAAATATGGAGAACGATAACAAAGAATAATCATATGCGCTCGAAATATTTTTGTATTTGGGTCTTCACCAACTTCAATTGTAATATCAAAATATTCATCATCCTCTAAAATTTCGATATAATTTTTACTTAAACTTGAAAAAAATTGAATAGACATTTTTTTTTTAAAAAAAAANTNANGG
>QKYT01000650.1:35945-54681 GCA_003550305.1 Glomus cerebriforme
AAAAAANTTTTTTTTTTTTTTTTTTTTTTTTCTGACCAATTTTTTTTTTTCGAATTAAATAATAACAAGAATAAATATGGTTAGACAAATAAATTAAATAATCAGTGATTTGACTGAATATGTTGTGACTGAAATTTGATTTTTCAAATTCAGTTACGATCTTCAAATATCAATACAAGTAACTGTTATAGTCCAAACTTTAAAATCAACCCATCGGCATAAATCATTGGCCCATTACAATAATGCCTTAAGACAGTACCAACGATACTTTCCTAATTTAGGCCGACGGGTTGATTTGGAACATAAGTCGATTTGGGCTACAACAGTACTATCCGAATTCACACAAATTATTTTTAATGAATATAACGTAAAATTGTCTCGAAATTATTTTATTGGATTGTAAATTATCAAAATTTTCAATTTTAATGTGTTTTAGAAATAGGTTTTGTGTCAAATCGATATAGAGTTCGGTGAAACTATTTTGTAGATTATTTTGAGCGAAACAAATTTCGTTATATAGTATATAATAATATTGTGGAATACACGCATTGTTTTTCTCAAAAAAAAAAAAAAAATTCACCTTCAGCAGTTGAAAACTTTACAAAACAACGATAAAACAATATTATTTTGACTTCAGCTACGACCATTTATTTTTGTGTTTCATAATTCAATTCTTTTGAGTTTTTACTTCTAATTGATTAATTTATATTATTAGTCACTGAAAATAAATACCCTTTATAGTTTATTTTTATTTAAAATAAAAATTTAAGTTTTAATACTTCAATAAGAAATAAAAGAATAAAAAAAAAAATTGATACTGCGTAATTAAAGTTTTCATAAATTTAGCAATATAAGTTATAGAATTATACAAATATTAAAATAGGATGAATTAAAAAAATATATTTGAATCTAAAATTATTAAAGCAAAATTAATTATATTGAATTGAAAATGGTGTAACAACCACGACGTTATATTTTCTTTTTGGTTATGAACGCACTGTTACAAAAAAAAAAAAATTTTAAACATTAATAATTATTAATGATTTATTATTTATTATTCATAAAAGTATTTAAGATCGTCAAATTTTAATTCAAAATGAACCTTAGCTTTTGAAATTGGTAAATTTATCAAATAAATAATTTAACTTTGGACATTTTAGATCATAAAATTCTTGTTGTAAAATGAATTCCTTGATACAATCAAGTAAATAGAAAGCATTAGTGAAAAATAAATAAATTTTATCATTATAATTGGTTCACGTCAAAGTTTATTAATGAAAATAGATATTTTTTGGATTGCTAATCAATTGACGCACTTGACGCACTTCGTTTGCTCTAAACTATAATACGTCACAAATTTCTAACTAATTGCAGCCTGCATTACAGTTTAAGGGAGTAGATCGCAGTATAATTCAGGTTTTACTTATTTGCGTATCACAAATATTTATGGCGTACATATTTATTTATCATGATACGATGAAAGTTGATCAAAAAAGATTAGTATTATCGGCTTTCGGGTAAATATACATTAAAATAGGTATGATCAGATCGGTAACATTTATGCGGATAATTTTTTTAATATTTTGGGTCACTTTTATTAAAAAATATATAGATATATGTCTAGGTTTTTTTTTAAGGAATGTGCTGTACTTAAATGTTGTGTAACATCATTTGAATTACCTGATCTGCTGACAGGTGGTCTTTGTCACAAATTTTAAATCAAAAAAAAAAATTATTTCTCGCTTTTTCATAAATAATTTCGATAATGTCGAAACTTAATAAAGATATTCTTTTTTTAATATTTGAAGAATTACAAGATGATTCAAGATCCCTATTCTCCTGCTTAATGGTTAATAGACTTTGGTGTGTAACCGGGATTCCAATTTTATGGAAAAATCCTTGGCGTTATAATATTGATTATTCGAATAAAAATTATTTATCTGCAACCATTATTTTCTATTTACCTAATGATATTAAAGAATTCTTAAAAAGTCAAGGAATCAAATTACCTACAATTTTACATGAATATCCTTCATTTGATTATTTATCTTTCTGTAGAAGTATCAATGTAAACATTATAAATAAAATAATTTCTATTATATCTTCTTTTGATTATATTCAATTTCCTTTGCAACAAGAATTTTATGAACTTATTATGAGAAAATGTATGGATTTAAAATATTTAGATATGAGATCTATTAAACTTCAATTATTCTGTTTATCAGAAGCCAAAATTCGTCTTGAAACACTTTGTGAATTAAAATGTGACACATCTATTGATCCTACATACTTTTATGGATTAGCACGTATTTGTAAGAATATACAAAGATTTGTCATTATTAATACAAACAAAAATTCTAATCAAGGAATTGCTAGATTAATTGATTTACAAGAAAATATAAAATATTTTGAATGGAAAGACGATTTTGAAGTTGATTATGATTTTATAGATTCTTATGAAGAAATTTTAATTTCATTAGAAAAAAAAGCAAATATTCTTAATCATTTAAAAATCTATTTTCAATATATTGATGGTTATGAACATATATCATTTCAAAAGGTTCTATCAAAATTTCGAAAATTAAAAACTTTAATAATTGTTGATACTGATATACTTTATATTAGTGAAGAACAATCAAAAAAATTGGTCTATCCTGATCTTGAGATACTTTATATAGATAATATTACAATTAATGCAGCTTCTATTATAATTGAAAATAGTGGAGGTCATCTTAAGGAAATTTTATTATTTAAATATAATGATTATTATGATACAAATTTTAATAATGATTCTTTTAATTTTATTCGTAAAGTTTATGAACATTGTCCTTTAGTTGAATACTTGTCACTTGAATTTTCATCATCAAAGGAACATTTTACTGAATTTGAAAAATTATTAAATGTTTGTAAAAATTTGAAATCATTATGCTTATTTATATTAAGTAATGATGGAATAGAAACTACTGAAAGATTTTTGGAAATTGGTGAAGAATTATTAAAAGCATTAATTAGATCAAAATCAAATAATTTAATAGAAATTAGATTTTATGCCAATTATTTTAAATTTTCTTTAAAAGCTTTGGAAGAATTCTTAAATAAATGGAAAGGTCGACCTGCAATTTCTATATTTACAACTGATCCCATTTATAAAGGAGAAGATTATATGAACCTGATTAATGAATATAAAAATTATGGAGTAATTAAAGATTTTAAATATGAATTTGGAAGTAATATATATTCCTCACATCTTTTATAATAATTATCTTAAATTTTACTTGATTTTTTTTTTCATTGAGTTCTATTATATATAGTAAATTAGGTTTCAACTTTTAGTATAAAATATTTGTAAAGATAATAAGATTTTTAACAATATTTTTATGGGTTTATTCGAGATATTGTAATATTTTAATTAAATAAATGATCTAAAAGTTCAATTTTGCATCAATATAAATTGTATTAATGTTTTTGACTGTCTGTTTACAGTATATTATAAAAATCGATCAGAAAAACCAATCAATTGTCCATAAAATTAAGAATGACATATGGTAAGGTCATGAACAAATATAAAAAAAAACATTGGGAAATGGCGTAAACATCGGACCAAGATGCAATGAAGTTATTCGTTCTACGAGAAAAAAATTGATTTATTTTATGATCATGGAAAATATATAATTTGTGATAAAAAAACATTAAGAACAAATAAATAAAATCGGATAATATTTATTAGGACCTCGAACAATATTAATAAAGGTCATAAAAAATTTACTATTAGTTTTACGCATTTTTTCAGTGCCGGAATTATGATCATGTCAGTCAGTTACGTTACTAAAAGAAGTAATAAAATTCTGACCGGAATTATTAAAATTGTCTATAAAAGACAAGATCTACATATTTTTGGCCGATTCTTATTTATTTAAAAAACAGATTTTGTTAACTGAAAATTCAGTTTATAAGATTAAATGGGAAATATAAAAATATAACTTGCTTTTAAAGATAAATTTAAACGTAATGCTGTTCATATATTAATTAACAAAGACAAAAATAAATATATAAACCAAATTTTTTTCCTTATAAAATTTTATCTTTATAAGAAAAAAAATAAAAGAGAACACGAGAAAATTTAAAATGTTTGATCTATTAAAAAATAAACCAGTATCGAAATAATTTAAATAATTTGTTTGTATAATTTCAAAAGTTTTGGAAAACTTTTTCTTTCTATGCATGTTTAGAAATTTATACCTAAAATCTAAACTTTGTAACATAATTATCCGCAGATAATTGTATTTATGACTCATAATATTGAATCGTCAAATTCTTTAGATTAAATATTCTAAATATTCACATGTAACCCTGAAAAATCTTATTATTGTCCTTCGGGTAGCTAAGCAAAATTATGTATGATAAGTATGATAAGCCGCGCTTGATGATCCAATTAAATTTATATCGTCATCTGTTTCTTTTTTCTTTTTATTTGAAGAATTTGCATAGATTACACCAATTCACTTAATTATATTTTAGTGATAAATTCTTCCACAATATATTCGGTTAAGTATATAATTTACTGTATTTGAATTTGTTGCTATGGCTGTGGGGCTTTAAATATTTTGTGGCAAAGTCTGGGTATCACTTTGATCAGAATGATTAAAAAATTTGACACAGCAAAAAATTTAAATATAAATGAACTTTCTCTTTTTATTTTCAAAAAATTCTAGTATTAAATTATCCTCAAATTATAAATTATATATTAAAATAAGATTATTGGCACTATTTATGTGTACTTCATATAAATCTTTTACTACACCATATTTACCAAAACAGGGGCTTTATCCCAGAGCTATTTTTATTGATTCGGATTCTATGATTCGATCAAAGAGATTATCCCGATATACAGCATTTATTGTGCATTTTTCATATTGATTTGAACCTTCAAAAAAGACTTATTTAACCCTTCTTCTGAAAGCACACGGAACAACATCACCTTTTCGACTACTGCTCCCATTATCGATCCTATCATTATTCTCACCAATCAAGACACACCATGAACGGAGGAACACTAAGATTTTCTTAAGACCGTTATTACACTAATTAAAGATGCATTAATAGTACTAAATAAATAATAACTAATGATATATCACAATCAACAGAGTTTTATTACACTTCCAGATTTAACAAAATGTATCAACATTATGATTCAAGGTCCCAATCATTATATTTGTGAAAATTCCAAAAGTTAATAGAAGAATTTATAATTTTCTTTAGAACAATAGATACTGGCGGCGTTTTCTTCATTTTAGTCTGATATAGAAAGTCAAAAACTCAAATAGGAAATAATTTTCTAAATCAATTGCTCTGATATTTCAAATTTTATGATTATTTATTTTCCTGCAAATTTCTCATGGCAATTGTTTGTATAACTACTATCATTAACAATGCAATGATTAAGGTAATAGATATCATTAAGATTGCATTTATCTATTAAAAAGGTTGGAGGAATGTTAATATTGTATCTAATTAATTATCAAAAATCAATGAATTAAAATATAATGGTAATAATTATAATGAAGATGAATTAAAAGTGATGTTGGAAGAAATAATAATTAATAATATTGAAGTATAAATATGAAAAGTTATGTCTATTTCATTTACGAACGTCCATTACTCCTACAAAATGGAAATTGTCGCAACTTTATCCAATACCAAGTCCAATGGAGTGGAATTACAATCTTTCCTTTACAAGACCTATTCTATTACTTAACCAGTTCTGATAAGAGACCGAGATACATAGCAGAGAGAGAAGACGAAGCAACTAGTTCTAATAAGAGACCAAGAAGAGAGGCGACGGACTTGAATGTTTAGGAAATGTGTAGTAAACTTCTTACAACAAGACTGTTCTCAATTCTAGTTAAGTATAATATCCTCCAAGGTCCAAATTATGCAGGTCTATCTGGAAATGACAGTCTCGATTATCCATAATATTATTGCTGAGGCCAAATGCACCAAGTCCGAACTGTGGATCGCTAACCAGGATATGCAAAAAGAAAAGAAAAAGTTGACTTTCGACGTCGACAGTCAAGCTACGTTTATTCTGCTTATAAAAATATTCTAAATTAGTCTCTTTTGATCCTGCATATAATTGGAATTCTGAGCAAAAAACACCACCATGGAAAAAATAAAGTTTTTTATACTTATTTATATTTTTATCTCTTATTTAATTAAAATCTTAGTGAGAGAACCATAAATTATTGTTGTTATAATATGGCAATAGCAATTATTAAAAATTTTAAGATTTCCAAATTCTGAATTATATTAAGAAGTTATATTTGATACTAAATTATTTCCAAAATCAAAAATAATAAGTGGAATTTCTTGAGCCAAAATTTTTTGATTATATTTTATTATTTCTATAAGCCTAAAGTAATAGGAGTAATCATTTTATGGTCCTGAGGCTGATTATTTTCTCCATTTAAAGAATAAGATATATAATATTTCAGTTACAGTTTCATTATTCAAATAAAATCTTCAGATATAATATTTAAATATGATATATACAAATGAAACTCATTATTATACTTCATCAAATTAATTGGAGCAGAAAAATTTAAAATATTTTGAATGGGATAATTTGAAGCAGCAAGTTCTAGATGATGCAATTCTACCTGCATTAGAGAAAAAAAAGCAGCTGTTCTTAGTTATTTAAAAAATATCTCCTATATTTTAATAATTATGAACATGATTTGTTCCAAATGATTCTCTCAGAATTTCATTAGAAATTAATGGAGAAATCCCATGGATCATATTTAATTGCTCTTTTTGTATTTATGTTATGGTTTAACTTGCTCTATTAACTTTAAAACTGGCTATTCTACGAGCTAAATGGCTTGAATCTCTTAATTTTTACATTTGTAAGTTTTTAAAAGCTATATATTTAGTATTTAATGAAAAAAATACTCAAACAACTATTGCATAAGTAGATGCAAAAATAATTGATTATGATATTAAATCTTAACAACAAAGTCCTTTAACTTATAATCCACAATTTACATCTTTAAAATTAACCAATAATGCATTTACAAAAAGTAAATCTCAATCTTTAACCAATTTAATATTAGGCTACACACACAGAACTACTAAAAAACTAAATGTAGTACATTGAAATGTTCTTGTAAGACGTGTAAATATTTTGACAACTTTTTTTAGATATAAATTGAATGAGATAAGCCTAACAATGAAAACAATCCAATTATTCCATATTAAATATATTCTTAAATTGACATCATCTGATAACATTGATAATATAGATTACATTAAATGGACAAATTACTGGAAAAAATGGTTAATTTTCTTATTCAAACTATTAATATTATATAAAAATACCAACTTTCAAACACATCACCACTTCTTGCCATTCAATGTACATGATGGAACAGATATTATACTAGCAGGAGCGAGCTATATTAAAAGTAAAACATTAAGAAATGGAGTCTATTCAATCATAGAATTAAAGAAAAAGTTGAAGGAAAACGTATGTGGCAATCTATATTAGAGATGATAGTTGCAAATGTTTATGTAAATAAATAACTAATAATAATTTATCAAGCACTAAATACATCATTAAAAATATAATCAAATCTCTCAAAATTATTAGGAATGATCTCCTTAATAAACACCAAACTGAGAAAATCAACCAATACATCAATGATAGGAATAACAAAGGATAATCAATGGAAATGAAATTTTATATTAGATTATAAATCACAACAAATTATCCTAGATAGACTAAAATTCTTGCACAATAACTAAGAAATTTTTACTAATGACCCAACAGTAATTGAACAAGAATGTATTAAACATTTTTAAACCTTAGGTATTATAAAATCCAAATATATACAACACCATTGAAGAACTACCACTAGAATGGCAAGACTTATACAATCTGAAAACAAGAATGGCTGACTCAGATATAACTTTAAATAAATTCAATAATACATTATAAAAATTACTAAGTAAAAAAGGTCAGGGTCTTCTGTGATCTGATATGAAGACATTATACACGTTTATAGAACTACTAAACTATATATTATTAATATTTTCAATACTGAAATTAATAACACACATCCAATAGTACTAGAATTTTCAGAAAACTTTTTATCAAAATAATTACTATCTGCTTGAACATAATTCTATTTATTAATAATACCCATAACACAACAATTGAGCAGGTCTAATAGGACAATCAACTTTAGAACCAATCACATACATCAATCATATTATTCAAAATTATAAAATCTATAATAAAGCTCTTTGAATAGGCTTGCAAAACCTATTATTTACTCCTCATCCTCACTCTGAAATGATTGCAAGTTCCGCTAGAAATTCCCCAATCACATGGCCATTAGACCCAAAAAAAAAGACAGAAGTTTTCCTCAATAACTTAATTTACATGTTTTTATTTTAGTGATCTGGTCAATGGTTTCTTTTCAAATTTAGAAAAAAAACCACTGAAAAATTTATTTATAATAATTATGAAACCCAAAAAACTAAATGTAATTTCTAAAATGCATATTGACAATGAAAATGATCGCTTAATTACAAATCTTTTAAATCATCTAGAAAATGCAATAAAAAAATCACTTCTTCTAATATCAAATACTATCTCAACTTTAAAATCATTACCAACTAAATCAAAATCAGCTAAAGATGTTCCTTATCTCCAACAAATTCATTCTGGACAAATTCACAAATACACATTTCCTGGTTTAGCCACCTCAGAATGATCTGCAAATTAATTTCTATTTATATATATGAGTGGCTTATGTGACATATTATTTGTATCACATGATAATCAATAAATAATTGTAGATATCTTTTTTTTTTATTCTTTTTATTTGTTTCTTGCAAAAATGGTTAAAACAAACAAATTAACAGATTTTGAATGTGCAAAAGTTATTACTCTTTATGAAGAAGGCAACTCTAAAAGAACAATTGTATGAAAAACTGGATATAGAAAAACCACCATTTATAACATTATAACCAAATGCAATAAAAAAGGTGCTATTACTATATCTGCTAGAAGTGGATGTCCCAAAAAATAACTGAACAGGATAAATGTCACCTTAAAACAATTGTTAACTAAAACTGGCGTGAACCAATAGCAAAAATATGTAAAAATTTTAACAATTTTACTGGAAATAAAGTAAGTAAAAGGATATATAGTAAGGTGTACATTGTATGAATTAGAATATCATAGCCTTGTAACTCTTAGAAAACCATTAGTTAGTGAGTCTAACTGAAAAATTCATTTGGATGGGCCCGAGAAAGATGTTTTGGACATTGGAAGACTGGAAAAAAATTATATGGAGTGATGAATCGAGGTTTACTCTGTTCCGAAATGATGGAAAGTTTCAAGTTTGGTGCCTTTCAAAAGAAAAATATGATATTAACTGCCTTACTTTAACCGTAAAGCATGGTGGTGGAGGTGGGGTGCTTTTCTTGGTATGGGTTGGGTTAGGTCCATTAATAAGAATTGATGGTCGGATTAATGATGATAGATATATATAAGAAATCCTTAGCTACCATTTAAAATGGAAAGTATTTGTTTCAGCAAAACAATGCACCAATTCATACTAGTGCAAGAACATGGTACTTTATGGAAGAAATGGGAATAACTTCACTCCAATGGCCAGGACAAAGTCCTGACCTTAACCCAATTGAGCACCTGTGGGATGAACTTGAATATCATATTCAAATAAGGGAAAGGTATGCAAAAAATCTGAATGAATTGGAGATTTTCCTTCAGGAATGTTGGTCTCATATTCAAAGTGAGGTTTATCAAAAACTTGTTAGCAGTATGGAAAATTGAATAAAAGCTGTAATAAAGGCTCGTGGGTATCCTATCAGATACTAATAAATATTTTTATTAAATTTTTAGTGAATAAAATCGTAAATTAATTCGCTAAATTGTCTTAAAAAAAATTAGCAGTTTTTTTTATTAAAACATTGATATTATAAAAATTCTCAATTTTGCGAAATTTTTGAAGGAAATTTTTTTATCATATTTTGTAATAAGAACTTTTTAATAAAGTCAATTTTATATAATATAATTATAGAAAAATTTTTTGTGATGAGTTAAATTAATTTTAGTTTATTTATTAAAATAGCGATGAAAAAAGTATTAAATAATAAATTGCTCAATAATTTATTAAAATATATTAATTTAATATTAAAAATTTACTATTTATTCATTAAAGTTATCGTATATAATGTTTTTTATAATCTAAAAAATACTGATTAATAAAAAAAAACATGGTTTTTTTAATTTACCAGGTGGTCCTATACTTTTGGCCAGGAAGTGTAATTAAAAACTTCTTTACTAATCAATACAATGAAATAATACTACTTTTATACAAACAGTTCTCTGTATAATATCCTTAGAGGAATCAATCATTCCTCTCTATTATGGATAATATATTATAACTCACTTTTTACATACCAAAATGAAAAACAAATTAAACTCTAATACAGATATAATCATAGGTTATGATTTATCTGTAATAGGATATCTTGATGATACAACGTAGTATGTGAATAGCAAATCTGACTAAAAACTTTATTTAACATTGCAAACAATTTTACCAATTTGTAGAAATTAAAACAAATACTATCACAATAAAGAAATAACCTTTACAATTAATAATAAACCAACAATAATAAAATAGAAAACAATAATGATACTAAGCGCATACTAGATATTTATATTAATGTTAATAATTCGCAATTATAAAAGTTAAGGGATTATCATTTTAAATATAGGTTATGAAATAAAAAGATGAGCTACGCTCATTATACCGACGTTCTGAATTTAATTTTATTGTTAAACAATTATCAAAGATTCATTTAATTTATATACTTGTACATTAATTTTTTGAAGGGTTCATTACTGGGTATGACATGATTATACAGTAATTTCAACGACCGATTTTAAATTAATTTTCATCTGATATTTTTGTCAATGTTTCATGTTGCAAATTTTACTCTTTTACATTATTTGCACATGAATGTTACGTTTCTCTTTTTTCTTTGATGAGATATTTATTGAAACAGAAAAAAATTGTTGCGGATCTATTTCACATTTACTGATATACATTAAAATTCTGATTGTACTTGTTTATATTATAATTGAAAGAAATCAATTTAAAAAAAAGAGAGCATGACTAATAATTCACTTTCTCCTATCTAATTTTCTTATATTTATGATAAATATTTTGTAAAGTCAACAAAATGTTTGTTTTTCTGGAAAGTTAATCGGTCTAATCATCATAATTCCATTATTTCCTTTGGTTCTACCTCGCATTGTAGATTTGTAGTGAAATTGTTTTGTATTTCTCATTTTGTACATTTTTTCAATCAAAGAAAAATTTGGATCATACAGTATGTTGCAACTGCAATTTATTTACATAAAAATAAATATGATAAATAAAGAATTTTTTATGTTCATTCGCAAATATTAATTTAATTTTTCTTTTTGATATAATAATAAATTCCTTTTTTTTTTATTTTAAAAAATTCAAGAAAATTTCTTCATTAATTATATTCAATAATAAAAACATGTATTAAAAAAATATTTTTTAAAATATTCCACATTTAAAATTATTAAATGGTCTTCACTATTTTTTAAATATACAGTATAAATTGTAGATCGTACATTACTACGCCGCGAAATCACTAATGGACAAATTAAATTTTTAAAGTTACACTGAGTCTATCATTTGACTTCATTTTTAAAATATTTGTTACGTATTGTTTGTTTCTGTGAAACACTATTTGATCAGCACAAAGAATCGGAGTTGCTTACTATATAAATTTTCATTGTGGATTTAAATTTTTTTCTGCAATTGAATATTTCAATACTATAAGAAATTATATTTTAAAAACTTCCACTCATAAAAATTATTTTCTTGATTTTCGAATAAAATAATGTCCCAACTCAATAAGGATATTCTTTTCTTATTATTTGAAGAACTACGAGATGATTCAAAATCTTTATTTTCATGTCTATTGGTTAATAGACTTTGGTGTGAAACAGTAATTCCAATTTTATGGAGGAATCCTTGGTGTTATGGTATTAATTATAAGAATAAAAGTTATTTATTTGCTATTATTGCTTTTTATTTACCCAATGGTATCAAAGAATTTCTAACAAGTCAAGGAATAAATTTTCCTCCAATTTCATATCAATCGCTTTTATTTAATTATTTATCTTTTTGTAAAAGTATTAATGTAAACATAATTAATAATAGTGTAATTCCTATTGGATCTTCTTTAGCTTATAATCAATTTCTTTTACAACAAGAATTTTATAATCTCTTAATTACAACATGTTCTGAGTTGAAATATTTGGATATGAAATCAATTAATCATCAAATATTTTATTTTCCAAAAGCTGAAGCTCGTCTTGAAACACTTTATGAATTACGCTGTAACACATCTGTTGATTCATCATATTTTTATGGATTGGCACGTATCTGTCAAAATATACAGAAACTTATCATTATTAATAACACAATAAAAGCTAATCATGGAATTGTTAAATTAATTGAAGTTCAAGAAAATTTAAAAAATTTTGAATGGAAAGATGATTTTGAGGATGAATATAATTTTATAGAAGATCCTTATAAAGAAGCTCTTCTTGCATTAGAAAAAAAAGCAGATAACCTTAATCACTTAAAAATATTCTTCCAATATATTATTTGGTTTGGACACACATCACTGCAAAAGGTACTTCCAAAACTTTATAAATTAAAAACATTAATAATCGAAAATTCTTTTTTTATTTCTTTTACTGAACATCAATCCAAAATGCTGGTCTATCATGATATTGAGATCCTTTATATAGATTTTATTACAATCAGTGCAGCATCTAATATAATTGAAAATAATGGGGGACATCTTAAGGAAATTATATTATTTAAAGGTTGTTATGAATATTTCGAATTTGAAGATAATTTTAATGAAGCTTCTCTCAATTTTATTCATAATATTTGTGAACATTGTCCTTCAATTGAATATTTGACACTTTTGTTTTCACCAACAAAGGAACATTTTACTAAATTTGAAAAATTATTAAAAGTTTGTCAAAACTTGAAATCATTATTAATAGTTATAACTGATGTTGATAAAGAAGAAACTTTTGAAAGCATTTCAGAAAATGGAGCAGAATTATTAAAAACATTAATTAGTTCAGTACCAAATAATCTAAGAGAAATTAGATTTTTTGATGATTTTAAATTTTCTTTACAAGCTTTAGAAGAATTCTTAAAACAGTGGAAAAGTCAACATGCACTTTCTATATTTACAAGTGATTACATATATAATGGAGAAGATTATAAAATATTGATAAACAAATATAAAAATGATGGAGTAATTAAAGATTTTAGAGTTGTTCCAGGATCTGAAATATACTATTAATATAACATCGATTTTCTTAGTCTAAGTCACCTTTTTATATAGAAGTTTTAAATTTTGAAATTATCTTTTTTTTTTATTTTTGATATAAACGCATAAGTTTTATCTAAACGAAGGATTATAACCTCCGAAATTCATTTGTTCCTATCATGTTTAGAATCTGATGTGTTAAAATCATTATTTCTTTTTTTTCATTAAATAAGTAACTTTCACTTCATTTGAATATTCAAAAAATTATTTATATAAAAAATGCTTTTTAAAAATATTTTATATTTGTAATAGATTATTGACCATTTTCTTCTTTTTTTTAAAAAAAAAGTTCATACTCCAAAATATTCTTTGATTAAATCATAGTAATAATCTCATAATTCAAACAATTATCTGATTTATTTAATAAATTTTTATTAATTTTACATGAAATTCATTTTTGGAAATTTGATTTCTTCATCTGTTATTACTGGCAACCTGTTTCTTTTATTATTCTTTAAAGTCCAATAATTTTGTTATATTTCTTATTTTCCTTTAATTATTCACCAGATAGTAAATATTTTCTTTCGCTTAATCTTTCTTTTAACTTCTGTTT
This sequence comes from Glomus cerebriforme, assembly GCA_003550305.1. NCBI lineage: Eukaryota > Fungi > Glomeromycota > Glomeromycetes > Glomerales > Glomeraceae > Glomus > Glomus cerebriforme. The sequence goes on from QKYT01000650.1 coordinate 49,990, forward strand.
TTTTTTTCTTTATTTTTTCATTCTATTTTTCTCTTTCTGTGTGTTTTCTGTTATCTTGAGCCATCTTCTATTACTTCTTTGTTGTATTATTCCTTTATCCATATTTTTCTATTATTTTTTTTTCTAATCTTTTTTTCGTTGCTTTTAAACTTTTAATTTTTCACATTTCAGCATGATGAAATGGGTTAATTATCTTGAATATTTCTTTCTTATGGTTATTGTATATTTCTTATTTTATCTTGTAGTATTTCTTCTTTTTTCGTTCATCCTTTTGCTATTTGTTGATATCTCCCCATCACTGATCTCATTAATCTTCAACATTGCTTCATAAACATAAATACAAGAAAATAAAAAGGGAATCCTAATCTAAAACCAAACCGGACAAATAGGAGATACTAGACTAACTGACCGGTCTTTTCTTGCCTAAGGACTCAATATACAGTATAAGGAAGATAAGAGGGGTAAAGGGACTGAGAATCTAGTTTTTTAAAAGGAAAAAAAAGATAAAATAAAATTATAGAGTTTAAAAAGAAATCCAGTGAATCTAATTTTCAAATTTAGGGAAAAAATATCTTAAGAAATGTAGTTATTTATAATTTTTTTTCACCTTTTGTAAAATTTAAAAGGATGTGTCATAAGAACTTATTATTATTGATTATGCAGTGTTCTACTTAATTTAATCATGGACTAATGGAGTAAAGTATATTGGTACACATGAGTCACAATCCATATTTTTTACGCGTTGTTTTTTATTTTTCTCTTCCATCCATCCTCCATAAATAGTAATATTCATTTTTCAACATAAGACAAAGTTGAAGATAGAAAAATGGGTTAAACATTTAAAATTATCTTCATGATATCTATATCTTAAAATATATTAAACGATTATATGCTATAAATGGTGTAAACCATGATGTTTTAAAAAAAAGTTACAAACCGAAATGAATTTAATGAATTAATTCAAGAAATATAATATTTAAATGGTACCATATAACTGATATACAATTTAATGTTATAAGAAAGGTGGTTTTGCTACAGTATATTTGGATAAAAAGGGATAAACAAGAGGTCCAAATAAAATAGTTGCATTAAAATATTGCACAAATATTACTAGTGAATTTTAAATGAGAATTATAGGGTAGTCTTTTTTTTCTTAAAAAAAAAGACAATTATCATTTTCTTTTCTAAACATATTTAAATATATCTAATATAATATATCACAAACCAATTATTTAAGATTATATTATTTTTAAAATTGCTGATAATTTAATAGACTATAAAGCAATATAGATTATCCATTAAATTATCTGGCCGAAATTATTCTTAAAATAATATTTAGCATGAAAAATATTTTAATGAATAAAAAAAAATAAAAATTTATTAAATTTATTTTATTATTATTTTTTTTAAAATAAAGTAAATAAATAATTTTCAGATTAATTAAATGTCCCTAATTTATACTATCTTAACAGATCTAAATTAATTTTACTAATTGTTATTCTATTGTTTTACCAACATTGTTTAATACCCTCCATTCGTAAAATTTTGTTATACTTTTTTTTCATTTTCTAATTTGTTAATTTACATCATTATTTCTTTCTATTTCTTACTTATACATCTTTGTTCTTTCATATGTTTCAATTACATTATAGAACTTAACTTCAAATTATTCTCACATTTTATTTCTTGGGTATACTGTTTCCCTTTTCCAGTTCTTTGGGTATTTTTTTTTATTCAATTGTTGCATTCATTATTTCCTCACTTTTTTCCACACTTCATAAGTAATCTCCAATTGTCCTGATACTTTCCTCATTTATATACTTTTCCTCGAATTGTTCTTTCCATTTTTTTCCCGTGCATTTCAGTTTCTAGCTTTCTCCTTATTCTTACTCGTTGAAATTTCATTTTCAATGATTTCTTTAGTCTTCATCAATTCTTTATTCATCCATTTATTTAATTTTAGTTGTTACTCTCTCATTATCACACAAATTGTATATTTTTGTTATCCCTTAGATTCTTTGACTTTATGTCTAATATGACCACTGCATCTTCTTTTTTATGCTTTGTATATTTTGTTTCCCAATTTTCCGTTAATAAATTGTTTCTTTCTTATCAGTTTGTTCTGTTAAATCCAATAATATCTTGATTATCTTCTTTTTAGGAAAAGCAGTTACAGGTTCGGTATTTTACAGCTATTCTCAACTTGTAATAGACTTTTTGCTAACAGGGTATCTTTAGAGTTACTGGATTTTTTGAAATTAAGTGAAATAAGTGAAGTGGGAATTCTAATCTAAACCAACCAACCAGTTAGGAGATACTCAACTATCTGACCGGCTTTCCTTGCCTGATACGAGGAAGACCTCTATATACAGTATAAGGAAGAGAAGAGGAAGTTTGAAGGAGAAAAAAAACCAACCAGCCAGTTAGGAGATACTCGACTATCTGACCGGCTTTCCTTGCCTGATACGAGGAAGACTCTATATACAGTATAAGGAAGATAAGAGGGAGTTTAGAGGGAGTATAGGGTAGAGGGTAGAGGAGTAGATGGGATAGTTTTTAAAAAAAGTATTATAGAGAAAAAATAAATTGGGATAATAATGTAATTAAAGATACCTGTTAGAAAATATGAAAAAAAATTTATTAAAAAAAAAAAAGGTGGTATTTATATATTTAAAAATAATAAGAATGTAAAAGTGAGTCAAAATCAATATTTATATAACAATAAATTAATAATGATGAGTCGCGTCATACAAACTGTATATTTGGGAAATTATGAATGATTTATTACGTGATTTTTTCATTTGTTCACATGTAAAGTTTCTATAATTAATTAATAATACATGTTTTTCTCTAGTATTTAAAATGAGTTAAAACCTATAACTTTACTCATAATATAATATCAATTGAAGATGCAGCATAATTTATTGGGTATTGATGGTTAATAGATGTNGTATAATATNACTTAATCAATTAAACTTATGTACATTGTACAATTTAGAAGATTTAGTTAGTTTTAAATTAAATGGATTTGATTTATTCGATTTAAAATCATATATTACAATTCAAAATATTAACAAAAAGTCAGAAATATTTGATTGTAATATAATGATTCTACCAGTGATTTATAACTTGCAGTATGCAATGCTATTTTTTAGTAACTATACATTAATTATGATGTCTTTTTAAAAAACAAAACAATCATGTTATTACATTAGCTCGTGACAGGTTAATTGGTTTAATCAAAATAATAAAAATAGCCATTCGGAAGAAAATCCCTGAACACAAATCATTTGATTAATGATAAACCGGACAATTTGAATAATTAAAGAAGGATATGATGTAATAATTTACGCTGGTGAAGTACAAAATATTTAATATTAAAAACACAATCTGATTTTTTCAAAAGGGCTTTTATGGAAGATATTGAAAAAAAGAATACTTATTTCATTTTAAATTCAAGAAATTCACCTAAATTTTCAAAATTCTTTTAAGATATACTGAATATTTTAAAATAATTTTTTTAAAAAAAAAAGTTAAATTTACATTCTCTTCTCATATAAAAATAAAGTTATATGTACAGTACTCCAGAAATGTTGATTTAATAGAATTACAATCTAATGAGATATTAAATCTCTCGTTACAATAAGATGAACTTGAATTTTGAGATTTGGTTAAATATATTCAAGAAACTTTGATTGGAAACAATCATCGCGATTTTATTATTAAAATTATTCTTGAAATTATTGATTTAGCTTATCAAAAGAATCCTTTGATCAGTTATGGAATTTTCCTTTACTTAATCCCAGTAATGAAATTATCATTTGGAAAATTTATTAAAATGGGAATGTGAACAAAATCCTGCTATTCAACAAGATATTAACAAATGGCAATAAATAGGCCTTTGCTATGGAAAATATAAAATGGCTGCAAATGGAGCTTAAAATCTTTATATGAATAAGGTGAATTTCTATTATTTTTCAAATTGTTTTTTTATGATTATTATGAGTAAAATTAGATTTTTTTGTTTTGGCAAATAAAAAAAAATGATTTTTACATTTCAAAACTAGAAATATACACTTATTTAGGGGCCGTTCCCTATGATACACATTGTTATAAATTGAGAATTTTAATATTTATGACATTTATAATTAAAATAATTTTTTTTAAAAAATTGTGAAGAAAAACTCAAAGCGTCAAAGAATTTTCAACTAAATTTATGAAAAATAGAGTTAATAAATGCTTTACTCTACTTTATCTTCTCCTTTGAGTACAATACCTTTTTTTCCTATAAATATCAAAGAATTTACTATGATGATTTGTTATTTCAGTTAACAATTGCAAAAGATGTAACCCGACCGCAACATGCTTGCCAAAGTAAAGAAATATTTACAGGATGGAATNGGAAATGATCACGATAACAATTTTTACAAATCGATATTACTAGACAAAATTAAATTAAGAATCATGATATATACTGCTGTACGATATAAAGTATTTGTTATGCTAAGCACAATAATTAAATAGAAAATTCTTTTTCGATTTCAAAATTATTTTTTCTTTTTTTTTTTGCATCCAATCAGTAATAAAAATTGATAGTTTAATTCAAGAAATATAGCTAAATATCAATGAACCTTATTATTTGGTATTTGAATAGATATCATACAATTAGTTTAATAATATTAAAGAAATGGG
>QKYT01000651.1:14243-32558 GCA_003550305.1 Glomus cerebriforme
TTAATAAACTTAAATATATAGGTGAATGGTTGACGTTGAAAGTAAACAAAAATATAATTCAAAATCTAAACAAGAAAGAGATCGAATGGGAAAAAACATTGTGTAATATATTAAATAAAGAAGAAGGAGGAAATGAAATAATGTCAGAAAAAGATTCAAGAGATAGAACATACAATATAAAAAATTTTATTGAAAAATTACNAACATANAGNNAAATGGAAAGAAGAAATAAAGAAATTTATAATTCTAAATGCCCAAGATGTAAATGAGAAATAGAAACTTGGATACACATATGCAAATCAAAACTGAACCGACAGAGTCGTTCCCATCATAACATCCAAACTTTAAATTTAAATGGTAAATTGACAGGTTTGAGCGTTTTAAGTCAGTTTGAGCGGTTCAAGTCAGTTCGAGTGGTTCAAGTCGGTTTGAGCATTTCAGAGTGGTTCGAATGGAGCCGCTTTGAGTCAGTTCACTCTGAAGCCAGTTTAACCGCTTTATAGAACAAAACTGAACTGAATGAACCGTCCTCATCCCTAATTGGAGTATATTGAGGATTCAAACTATACAAGTACATACGAACTTGTAAAATAGTGGGTACTTGATTGTTGGTATTAACTTTTCGTAAAAGCTTCTTAAAGCGACGGGAGAATTCTTCTATTTTTTCATTTGGTTTTTGTCTCATGCTCATCAATTCATAGTACCATTGGTTTTGTTTTGTTTCAGGGGAAAAGTAAGCAATAAACTGATCATCAAAATTATTGTTTTGTCCACCTTGATGCCATTGAGCGATATTAGCTGCATCAGCTACATACCAGTCAAGCGCAACATCTTTAAGATATCCGGCAGCAATTAGAACTTTTCTATCATTTTGCCAATTATTAGCAATAGCAGCTTTATTAAAGATTTCAATCCATTCATGAGAGTCCTCCTCATCTTTTCCATAAAAATCTGGAACTTTAACAAGTGCTAATTCACGAGCAGGAACTTGTACATTAGCATTAACTTGGGGTTGAGCTTGTTCTTGAATAGCTTGAGCTAATGCATTTATTTATCGATTATTTTGAGCTAATTGCTGCATAAAATTATTGAACTGATTTTGGTCCATGGCTTGGGCTGAAGGATTTTTTGCATAGGAGGTGAAGGTTGGTTAAAGGCTCGATAGATATTGTCTAATAAAATATTAGTCACAGGAGTACTAAAACTAGAGGTAGCTTCAAATATTCTATGGGTGTAAAAACAGAATTCCAGTAAAGGTAAATTAATTACTTAGAATTTTATACTTTGTAATAACTTAGCAATTAATTGGGTTATATATTCAAGTTCAGCTGTCTGAATATTTTGAGCTATTAGTTGAAAATAGCAACTGTAGTACCAATACAAAAATCAGCATTATGATGGCTATGTATCTACTGCCAAAAACGTAAAAATTCTACTGTTAGGCTTATTACTGATATAGGAGGATAGCAGATTTGACAATAAACTTTTTTGGATGGATTATTTCTTATTTGGTGGGCTCTCAAATGTCGATTTATTTGGTTTTCTGAGAAAATATAATAGGGCATAAACTGAGTAGTATGTCACTCTAATTTATAACCTGGCAGAAATCACCACTTTGTTAACCTGGAACAGTCCAAAATCCAAATTAACTATGAATAACTTCAGGGATTTTATTAAACAAAGTTATTCATATCACATATTTATATATATTTATACATTAAACTACGAACACTAACTAATAAAATATAAAATAAAATAAAAAAAAATATGAAATAAAAAAACAGTCATATCAAGATAACAGAATAACCCTAATTAGACTAATTAACAGAACGAATCAAATTAACTATCCTAAGACTACTCTACTTTACCATGATTCCTCCCCTAATCTAACTAAAAGCCAGAGTCCAATGGTAAAGGCGACTGCCCCCTTTAGTTCCCTTCAATCCCATCCTCAAAGAGTCTAGAGTTTACTTCAGAAACTAAACAAAGCTATTACAACTGTGCAAAAACCTGGAGGAAAAGAGATCCATTTGGTCCAAGAATTACCGAATTTAATAGAGGATTCAATCCATTGTGAAGCCATAGGAAGTGCGTGAGGCAGTAGTGTTGACAAGGTGAGGCTTGAAACGAACATGCCATATCTGACAATAAAGGTCATAATGCAAAGTATATATAACGCGACAAAGAATATCATGAGCGGATCTGAGAGAAGGGGCACTAAAAACCACCAACTCTACTAAAGAATGGAGAACAAATCCCCAGAGCAAAAGTCCTCCATCTGAAGTGTTTGAAGACCAACAAGAAAGAACATTGAGTTGAAACAGAACTGAGGAGGAAGTTTTGATTGAGCGCAATTGTGCAGAGAGAGAAGACAAATATGAGTCCAAGATGAACCTTGATAAAGCAATGCGGGAAGGGCAAAGCCAAATATGAGAAATGTCATCAATAGTCAGAAACGGAGAAGGACAACCTGAAGCAGAATATAACGGGCAATTTGGGTCAGAACCATATAGATCCAGACGTCAGAGACATAAATTCCAAAGCGTAGGAAGTTCATCAAATAGTAATTTCATCCTGAATGATAAAAAGTTTGAGTCCATAAAAGCAAAACACTTACTACTATCCGAACGGTTAGGTAACAGAGGTGAGTATTTGAGACAAATCCAAGAAAAGAACCAGTCAATGTCTGTGAAAAGTGATGATAGTGAATTGAAGCGTTGTAAAGAGAAGAATTGTTCAGTGAAGTGAGATTGTGAAATCATGTCTGAAAATTTCTGAGGATTAATTTCAACAAGAAGATTGTTGAATTTTATAGATACAGGGAGCTGAGAAATTTGGAAAGGGACAAAATCTACTGAATTAAGATGTAGACCTTCTTTGGCAAGAGCGTCAGAACGATCATTAAAAGGATCACCAGAATGACCTTTAACTTTGTGAAGAGAAACATCTAAGTGTTTGGAATGAATTAAAGTATCTACAGCCAACCATAAGACAAAATTTTTGAAATGAAAAAGATATCTAATAAAAAGATTATGATCGAATTTTAAAATGGAGAATGTTGATATAATGGAAGAAGAATCTGTATAAATGTGGAGCGAAGTATTGCAAGGTGAATGGCCAAGAATAGAAACAATAGCTGAAAGTTCTGCGTGAGAAGAAGATGGCCATAAAGATGCAGAACTGGATAAATGGACTAAAGGAAAGCTGAAGCTATAGGAGTAGAAGAAAGTTGAAGCCAACCAAACCCAAGTTTATAATTAGGAGAACCTAAAGAAACTAAAGACCCATCTGAGTAAAAATACAAAGAAGAAGGCTGGTAAAAAAGGACAAGTTCTGATGAATCAGTGGTGGCAAAGTTCGATGTGAAAGCATCTGATACAGGAAGAACCACACGGGAAAAATCAGGCATAACATTCAAACGAGAATAATAATGCCAGAGAATAGACTCCACTGTACGAGGGGAAAGCATTAAAGGAATAAAAGGGTGAGCTGTAGTGGGCTGTTTTTTGTTGCTTGAAAGCTCAATTGTCAAAAACAAATCAACTGAAATCAAACAGGAAGGTTTAGGTATACTAGGACGATTACGCTCTGAAGGAATACGATAATCTACAGATAAATGGTAATCAGTGCACCTATAAAGTTCATAAGGTGCAGTGGAAGGTGTAAGGGAAGAGGAAGCTGAATAAACAGGTAGCCAATGTTCTAATTCAATGGTGAATGAAGCGGGACAGAATTTATAAATTTGACTATAAAGAGTGATAGAAGAAGAAGCCACCCAAGAGGCAACAAATAAGCGCTTATTAGCTTTGTCTTCTTGAAGAGAAATAAAACGTTCATCAGGCACTGAGTCAGGAGGCAGAACATACTGCAGAGCAAGAGCATGTGAAGGGAGAGAAGGGCAAAGAGAACGTTTCAATATGGAATACCAAGCGGGAATTTTACCGTCTTTTTTGAAAGTAAGAGTGGATTTCAAGTCCGTCCATCTTTTATAATAGAGGCCGTCACCAGAAACTAATTGTGAAAGGAAAAGAACCCCCTTTAAAATGTAAAGTGTGGGAAAATGAAGGATACAGAGTAGGGAAAAGATCAACCAAGGGAGCAAAGCCACCTAGGACCTGTCTGGCAAAAGGAGAAGATGTCGAATCAATAGAAAAAGAAATATTCAAAGAAGAGGCTAAAGCTAAAACTTTTGTGATAAAACTCGATTTAAAATAAAGTTTCTTTGACCAAAAGGACCAATATTTAAACTGTAAAGGAGAAAAAGATAACCAAAAAGAAGATTGAATATTATCTAAGCGAATTTGAACAATGTCTAAAATAAAAGAAGTAGAATTCATAAAAGAAAACAAATTAGTAATAGTATATTGTTGTAAATGACTAAACAAATCTTTCAAGCCATAAAATTGATGCATAAAAAGTGCAACATTAGGGATAGAGGAGGTAAGCTGGAGAGTGTTCTTTAAAACAGTTCTAAAAGGACTAGCCAAAGAATCGCATTAAACTTGTGAAAAAACTGTCATTTGAGACCGATATTCCACCCAGGAGAGAATAACCGAGTTGTGTAAATAGATCAACTGTTTATTAGTTAACAGTTTGGCATGTAAAATAGAGCTGGAAGAGGAATACTCTTGTTAATCTATTGGGTGACGAATTTAGAAGAACAAGCCAAGTTAAACCAAATGTTAAGAAAGCGAAAGGAGGAACATAGCGATAGCACATCAATGATAATAGATGGAGTGGAATTCAATGCCGAGCAAGTGAGATTAAAAGAGGTGAAACCATCGAAAACTGCTACCGGATTATTGCACGTTAATACATATTTGGAGTGATTGGCAAATATATTGTTGAAGGAGTAAAATTCTTCAGTAACAGAAAGCAAATCAGATAGATCCTCTTTCGAATGCAAAATAAGCGTGGAGTCATCCATGAAAGTGAAATTGCTAAAAGACAAAACTGAGTCAATAGTAGAGTGCGGAGACAAATTGGAGAGAACTGAACTTGATAATTGATAAGGTGCAGAGGCAGAAGTGATAAGCTCAGTAAGCAGAGGATCGAAGTATATAACCCATAACAAGGGAGAAATAACTTTACCTTGATCAACTCCAATTTTAACATCGTAAGAATCAGTAAAACCAAAGGGAGTAATAATACGATTACTACGGCGAGTGAACAAATTAATAATAAATTTGCGACAAAGAAAAGGAAACTTCAATCTACGCATCATCGCGTCAAGCATCTTGAGGCTGATAGAATTGAATGCCTTGGAAATATCTTGCGATAGTATCCAAAGCTCTTTTCCATTGAGTTTAGCATCTTGTATAATTGAATCAAGCGCAAAAATGGGAGACTTACACGAACTACCAGGAAGACCAGCATAATTGTTCCCAGTAAGAACATGATGTTTATAAAGGATCGAGAAAAGACGGTTGCAAACTAATTTGACAACACTTGCGAGCAGTTTTCAATAAAGTAATAGGGCAGGTGTTTTTAAGCTTGGATTTTCAATCATAAGGTTTGGGGATAGGATAAACAGTAGCCTCACATCAATCATCGAAAATATCACCTTGTCGTAAATAAAGACAAACTAGATCAAATAACAACTTAGAGGAAGAAGAACTGAGGTGTTTTAACATCTCATAACTAATAAGTGAGGGACCTGAAGCTTTGCCATTAGGCATTGAAGAGAGGACAGAATTCCATTTATCAAAAGATGGGAGAGCTATTACATATTGATAAATGTCAGGATTGACTGAAGATAACAGTAAGTAGCGATGAGACCATCTAGGAGAGAATGAAAGAGGTCAAATGTAAAAGGATTAGCAGGGAAAACATAATTCTGAAAATGGTCAATAGCCACTTGTTTAATATCAGAAGGTGATGTTAATAATTGAAGACCATTGGAAAAAACAAGAACTCAGTCTAAAATAATGGAGTGACGTGATCGATTCAAAGAAGAATCAATAAAAGAACCTTTACTATAAAGGTAATTGTCACAACGATCAAGGGAGTATTTAGCGATGTGATCACGCTTATATTGTAAATCTGCGAGATCAATAAGCTTGTGAATAAACTTTTGGAAAGATCTAATAGCCCGTCTGCCTTTTTGAATAGAAAAAGCAGAAAAAGAAGGTGAGAAAGCAAAATCAGGCATACCATGCCTCATAACAATGAAAGTGAGAAAAGAAACCAAATTTAACCAATTTTGAGAAAGATAATTGGATTGTAATGTATGTTGACGTTTAGAAAAATGAATAAGAATATGAGAAATTTTTTTAAGATCTTTGTATTTAGAAACATTGTAGGATATGATGTGTAAGGTGAAGGTAAGGGAAATGAAGCGAAAGGGAATACATTCATCAGCCGCAGTGCGAACTGAGACATGAAAATTGTGCCACATATTATTTAAAGTAGCGTGATAATTATTTGGTTGAGAGGTTCTTTTAGCAAGAAAAGAGTCACATGTAGATGAAAAGGAAGACCATTGTGAAGGAGATAAAGAAAAAAAATCATAGCATTTTCTCGCTTGAGTTTGCTGTTTAAGTTTAGCAGGATGGATATCCACAAAGAGGGGGAAACGATGAAGATAAACAATAAGCATTTTATGATCAGAAGAATGAAAACAATCATTGGAATTCCAGACATCCTGATGATATAAACTATTGTCTAAATCTTTGGGAAGCCAAATAAGGTCAACTTGACTAGAAGCATTAATAGACAAAGTATTTGGGTTGCGTTGAATATAAGTTGGTAATTCAAAGCCATCATATAAAGGATAACATTCAAAATGGGTCTGAGAAAATTCACGAACAAGGTCAAAAAAGGGGAATAGAACGACCTTCAAAGAGACATTCATTGAAGTGTGTCATATTAGCATTAAAATTGCCAATTAAAATTAACTTAAATGAGGTGGTGATTGAATCCTGAACAATGCGAAGAACTTCTTGATGAATGGAATGGCATTCGGACAAGTTATGTGAAGAATACGGAGGAATATACACTTGAAGAATATGTAATTTATGGCGGCCAGGGAGGAATAAGTCAACGAAAATAATGCGCTCTTCAAACTGATGAACGCGTTGAACGTATTTAGAATAAGATTTTCTGATGAGTAAGGTGATGCCACCAGTCACCGAAAGAGAGGAAGAATTAGCTCACCAGGAAGAAAAAACTGAGTGATTTTTAAAAAGAAACTTAGAAGAAAAATCAGACAACCGAATGTCCGATAATCCAATAAAATCTAATTATTTGTACAAAGCGGCTTCCATGAAAAGAGTTTGTTTACGGTAGAGTTGAAGCCGTTAACATTATGAGTAGCGATAGTAAAAAGATGAGAGCGAAGGAAAGGTGTGAGAGAAAGTTTATTATCATTATCTTTAAAATACTTTTTCAAAGCTAAATTGCGTAAATGCGATCTCTGAACATTCAGAGAGGAATTATCATCAATAATGGGTGTGTAAATCATGATAAAGTAAAATAAAAGAAGGAAGCGAGAAATTATTGATGGTCCTGTGAAGGAGCAGAGGATGGGAGTGATCTTTGTTACTTTTCAATAACATCTTGTTGTGCCTTGATGCTTTTAAGAGAATCAACAACAGGATTAAGCATCTGGCAAACCATGGCTACAAGAGAAGCAAAAGGGTTCGCCAGAAGTTCAGTATCTGAAACATTAATTAAATTGGAAACTGGAATAGCAGAAGGAGTAACAGATGAAGAGGTTGGAATAGCGGGGTCAATGGCGGAGGAGGAAGACTGGGAAGCAGCATTATTAGAAATAGAGGACATGGTAACATCTTCATCACGAAGAGAAGCGTCAGAGTGGAATTCACTGGAGTGCAATTGAGTAATACCCCACTCATTATTATAATCATTGGTGGCAGCATCTTTCTCAGCCTGAGAAAGAGCTCGATGGATAGGTTTATCAGAAAAACCTGCAGCTTTTTCCAGATGGAAAATACTGAGTTCAAAATTTTCGATGTAAGTAACTAACGTATTAATTCGAAACTCAACTTCTGAAATACGTTCACGCAATCCCATGATTGCTTCAACAGAAGGAAGCTCAGGATAATTATCTTGACATGATTGGAAATCAGAATCCTTATAAGGTTGATCTCTGTTGTTACGTTGGGTATGAGAAATTTTCCGTGAGGAAGAAGATAAGAGCCAGAAGCCAGTTGTTTAACAGCAGAGGCATAGGATTGGGAGGAATTAGGTTCAGAAATACGAACTTTAGAACTAGACCTGGACTGTAAATAAGAACGAGAATGAGAGGAAGCACGGGATTTATGCGAATCATTACTGTGTTGAGCAGGTTTGTACTTATTATACAACCGTTGAACATTTTTATCAGTGAAGCGTTTAGTATAAGGGGATTTGGCACAATTTGAGTCTTCACTAGAGTGCTTAAAATCACAGCGCGGACATAAATCTTTAGCATTAGACGAATAATACCACATGAGAGATCAGTTATTAAATTGAAAAGAAAGTTCCATAGCGGCATCTATGGTTTTTTGTGAAGGAAAAATAACATGAGCGTAAGGTTTAGGTCGATAAGAAAATCTAGAACAAGAAATGTTGATGAAGCGAGCTTTAGTTTCAGTCCAGATTGAATGTAAATCACCCGCTTTGACGTCAAAAGACATGGAAAGACCAGCGAGAATGGCAGTGAAAGAGTGGCATAACTGATTAGCATCTGCAGGGAGAGACCAAGGTTGATACCAGAAATAATGGCCTATACATGTAATGGCCCAGATGTCATAGAAGGAATCGACCATTTCTTTGTTATTGAAGATAACAGTGGCCTTTTGCCATATAGCATTGGGGAGAGTATGAAGTGTGAGTTTCTTAACTAGACCAAAACAGGCAAGGCAGGATTTAAGGTGCGAAGGTTTGATATCCAATGGAATATCTAATAAGAGAAGCGTGCGATCTGCTTCAGCTGCGTGATCTGCATTGCGATCATATAAATGGAAGATGACATCGTAGAGATCAGCAATAGCAGAACAAATCGTATTTTTTACAAAATCCTCAGAGTAAAAATGGATGATGATGTGAAGATCATCTTTGGCGCCAATAATTGAAGATCTTTTGTACAAAGAATCTGAACCGAAAAAGAAATCAACCTCGTTTTTTAACATAGATTTTTGGGAAAATTTTTTTAGGAGTACATCAGTAGGCGCAGCAGCTGCGGCAAAAATTTTAGAAGTGACAGGAATGGCAAGGGAGGGGTCCAATTCTTCAGGAGGAGGAAGCAAAGTTGAAGAAGAATTGGAAGAGGAATTAGGTAGAACGTGAATAAAGTCATTTACAGTTTCTGGGTTATCAGCGTGACCTTTTCCTTTATTCACGATAGGGGTAGTAATAGGTGTAGTAGAAGCGGAAGTTAGAGAAACTTCAGTTTCGGTAATTAGAGAAGAAGAGGGAGAAGTCTGAATTGGAACTTCAGAGGAAGACGAGTGTTCAGCAGCAGGAACTTTTTCAACGTCATCCATGGGCTTTAAGTCGTCAGTTTTAGTGCGTTTAGTAGGACCATAAGTATCTTTAACAATTTGCTCATCAGAGCTAGAAACATCATCAACCGGGTGGCGGGAACTGATATTTTTTGGCGTAAAATCATGACCACGGCCACGCTGGTTAGCCTGGGTTTATGATCTATTTAGTGATATTAAATATAATAAGATATAATTGATAAAGTCATTTTTAGCTTCACAAATCTACAAGCTAAGTTGGGATGACATAAATGCTATTAAAGCAGAATTTGAATAGTTACTGTACCTAAAGATGATACTGCAATTATTTTCTCAAATCTGCAATATTGCAGAATTTTGAATCAAATTGCACATAGTAATCTGCAATTTTACAATTCCACAAATTACTGAATAGTATAAATATCGACTTTCTAACATCAATATTGATAGAGATATAACTATATAAACATTTAACAAATTTTGAAAATAAAATATAATCTAATAATGATTTTAATAAACTTTATACTATTCAATTTGTCTCAATAAAAGGATTTGAATGGTGGTAATTTTAACTTTCTAACATCAATATTGATAGAAATAAAACTAGCAGATAAATATTTAATAAAGTTTGGAAATGAAACATGATCCAATAATTGAATATAAATATAATTTATGCCATTCAATTTGTCTTAATGAGAGGATTCTGTATTTCAATAATGACACTCACATCTTTTTTATTCATAGGGTTGAAACTATCTAATCTCTTACTANCAGTGGGCATCGTTTTAGCTGAAAGAAATTCTGGTCTTTACTTCTCTTTTAAATGTCTGTACTGTTTAAGTGAAAAAGAAACAGTGTACCACCTAACCATATGTCTAGCGCTTGAATTTGCATGATATAATATAAAAACTTTATCAATTTGTATGATCACCCAGCAGCTAAAAAAGTGACTTCTGAAAGTACACCAGAACTTAGATACTGCACGACAAATTATTAACTCAATCAAAAATTGATTTTTCACGTTCTTTGTCTCATTTGACATAATTGACAATAATGGAAATAACATTCTATAATATTACCTTTTGCGTTCCATTATTAACTCTTCAGCACACAACTCATTCAATCAAATTTTCTGATCACTTAATGTTACATATCAGATCATAGATAGATTTACATCTTTATTTATTAAAGAATTTTATGATCAGTTATGGATTCCATGGTGCAAGTTATTCAAGAAATGGGAAGCTATCCAGCTTTTATTTTTTTCCACTTAATGATCAACTATAAATAATCCTTGTACTATATCTAACAGAAAGATCTTCTTTTATAAAAATAATATTCCATTTGATGAGTTCAACTACCCAGTCATCAAGAAATAGACTAGAGTATAACAAGCCACCATCAAAGGGTTTTAAGTCATTCAAAGGTTTGTAAAATCTGGCATTGCTCAAAAGGATTTCTTCTTTAAGAAAATTTATTACCACCTATTGGATAAAATCCAGAGTCTATATAGTAAGAAGATCTTGCAATTTATTGGCCTTTAGAGAAGAATAGCAATTGTAGTAATTCTAATTTAAACAATACTAATATAGAGTTTAGGCTTAATAATTTAAATAGAGACTGTAATAATAGTTATAATTTTGGGAACACTTTGGTAGATCATTTGGACATTAATTTAGTTAATAATGATGAGTTTAATAGATAAGTTACTTGTATAATTACCATGGTATAGGATCGGAAGATTAGAAGTAAAGCATAAGGGTCATGCACATTAAGGAAAATTTGTTTCCAATTTCCACCCTTACAAACTACCATATATAGCGGGCCACAGTACCCCGGGTATCTTGCAAAAATCGGGGGTTTGACCCTGTACCCCCGGGTACTAAATAAAACCTAAAAATTCCGTTTTTTGCGAATATCTCACGATATACCGGTCCAATTTGAACGATCATTTTTTTATTATGAAGAGCTCAATGAGAGCTATCAAACAAAAAAAAGATGNCTCAAATCTGATCACTGGATCACGAGATAATTGTAAAATATCCCCCCGGATACTATACAATTCTATTAAATTTTTCAAGAGGGGTACTATGCATAGGGGGGATACTATGGCCCGTGATATACGGTAATAATCTTACATGACAAGTTATATTTTTTTATATAGAGAATATATACGTAATTTATAGAATGTATTTATCATTTTGATACTAAATATAATAAATGCATTTAACTTGTCTTTAAAAAAATAAAAAAAAAATATATGCTAAATATCTCTATTTTTTTCAAACAAACATAAGAAAAATGCAAAAGAAAATCTACACGCAATATAAGACCTACCGACCTACCATAAAAGTAAATATTGTTAGCAAAAGCATATGTTATAAAAGGCTGAAAGACTCATAATTTTGAGATTGCCAGGTATTAGTTCAACTTTAAATCTTATAAGTAGATCTCCATGTAAAAAGGTTTGAAGATTCTATTTGCATATACTTTTATAGAACTCTTGGTATCAGACAACAATACTAATCATGCCTTATACTTTCTTAAATTTTTTCTAATAAGATATAAAGTATGTAGGAGTATATAGAAGTTTAATCAACTTTCCTACAAAAATATTTTCATAAGCAAAAATAAGTTTATATATAGGAATGAGTTTTTTCTCACTATAGGTTTTATATTTAGAAATTAAAAAAATGGCCAATATTATTAACTTCAGGTTTAAAGTTTACAATAAATCAGATAATAAAATTTTCAAAATCAAAATAGCCTGGTAAATATTGATCAAAGATGTTATACCCACTATTAAAAAAGAAATAGCAACATGATATAAATAGAATTCTGATATTAAACTTTACGTGGATAATTCAAAAGGGCTGGCAAAAGTATTAGAATAAAATAATATAATTTTTAAGTATTTTAATATTGATTACATTAAAGAGAGTTTCATTCTCATATATCTTTCAATAGTTAAAATTTTTCATTCATATTATGTAGTGATATAGTCACAATTTTTATATATTGTAAGTCAAATTCTAGCAATGATTTATTTTATAAATAAAGTATTATTATTTTATTAAATATATATAAAATCTTCTCCAGTATTACCAGAAAATTTTTTTACCCTCACATGACCTTTAAAATTTGTCATTTATTACACCTTATTTATCATATGCTTAATTTTTTAATTCAGGCTAAAAATATATAATACCAGCCAAAATCATGTGAAAATGAAAATTTTTTCTGATGATACTAGGATAAATATTGATTGATCAATTATTCCAAATTCATAAACTTCTTTTATTAAGATCTAAAATAGGATTTTGATTTTATCAGAAAAATTTCTGATATAATTTCAATTTATCAGTTTTTTTAAAAATTTATCAGAAAAAACTTCTAGTTTTTATAATAATTTTCAGTTTATTAATTTTTATAATTATTTAATATGATTTTATATTTATTTATTAATTTTATTTGATTTTATTTATGATTTTATTTAATTCTTCTTTTACAACTTTGATACCAAATTTGTAATGCATTATTAAAATTAAATTCCATTAAATTTACATTATACAATCTAATCATCATTAACATATGTAATGTATCATTATTAAGTTAATTACAAATATTAGTTTTAATTAAATTTTGTTTAAAAAATCCCCTTTTGCAATCTACACTAAAAAATAGTATAGAATAAATATGTTCATCAAAATATTGAAATAATAATGATAATGATAAATAGCTAGAATATAAAAGAGGATGATCCGGTTACAAAAACATTATCCTTTTTGAGAAACAGAAAGTTACTATATTCCAATGAATAGTTTTTTAATATTAATTACCGCATAGACCAATCGAAAGATCTCATCATTTCTTGGTTTCATTGCGTGTATAAATAAAATAGAAAAGAGAATATCTATTACTCTGATATGTCATTTATTGACTAATGACAAAGATGATTATATATCATGCTTATTTTTTTGAATTGCTGTACAACTGAAAGACAAAAAACATTTCTCGTATTTCTTCACCAATAAGAATTAGAAATACGTAGTTAGACATACATCAAAGATCCCGAACCATTTTGTAAGAACTACGTTTTCGGGTATTCCATCCCACAAACTTCAATTTGTTATACTTCACTTCAGAACCGTTTCTGATTTCTCTATATATTGATGCGCACTAGTGTGAATAAGTGATAGTAACAATAGTCATGTGAATATGTACGCAAACGTGAGCGTAGAAAATGCTGATAACTCCTTTAACCTATGGCTCTTCCTTTGGTTCTGAAGGGAAAAGATAAAATCGATAACGCAACAAAAGTTAAATAATACAATATGCTACGTAGCTTCTAAGGATGTATAAACAATACTAACAAACAAATCGAATAGATGTACAATAACAGTTAGTATAAAACAAATTGAATAATTGTATAATATACATGTAGTGAAAAATAGATAACTTCTGTGGTCGAAACCCAAGGCAAGTGGAAGTAGTCTATTTTTCACTACCACTAGAACCTGTAGTTAATACTGGGCGTTGTCAAAAAACCAAATGTTTTTGAGTGGAGCTCGTGCAAAGCACTAATTCGTTTAAGAGGTTTTAGGAGATATTCAATAAGAGCTAAGCTCTTATAAACTTAAACGAGTAATGATGGGACCTTACATCTGTGAAGATGTGAGCAGGAAGTCAAATAATAATATTAAGTCTTGCTGCAGAAACAAGTCCTTGTATTAGCATTTGATTGATAAAAATCCATCAGGTTATATACCTAAACAGTTATTGCATAAAACAAAATTTTAGTGTGCTCTTATCAATATTTTTTTGATGCCAGTATCGTGCTCCGCACTGATAAATAGAAACAGGACCTCAGCATTTATTAGCGATAAACGAGAAATATCATGTTTTATATAAACTTTATCAACAACAGAAAGAGAGTTTCATCTCTGTGGATTTTGCAGTTAAAATTCTAAGAATGAATAGATGATGTTAATTATTTTGCCTAGTGTGACAATGGCAGTATAATATAAATAGTTTATACGTTTTTCTCATTGTGCACTAAACAACATTATTTTCTATATGAGACAAAAAAACCTTTTGCATTTAACACGTGGTTAATTGTAAGATGCATATCATCCTTTTATAGATAGTAGTTTTAAATGGCAGTAGACGACTCATGTTAAATGTTCCCACTATGATATAGAAAATTTCTATAATAGAAAATTACTGACTAGAATGTGATTAATTGCTAATAAGAGGAGAATGATAGGACAGTAATATAACAACATCTTCTCTCAATATGCATTACAAATCAATACGTAGTTCATGTTTTTGTTATTATGATTACACTAATGTACATATTGATGCAATAATGGAACTTTTAAATTGATTAATGTCTTAGTAAAGAACTCACCAGTTTTATACCATTCCTTTTTCAAAACGTAGAGATATCTAGTTTTTTATCCCTCACTGTAGTAAATTAATATTACACAAAAAGGACACCATCATCACAAACATACAAATAGTGATCAAATCAGGGTTCATAAAATAATCCACCCATATAGGATAGGTGCAACACCTTTACCGTTGATAGTTATCCCAAATAGAATTTTAAGCAAAGCTATCTCTTATCAGGTATGTATGTTGTGTGTTTTGATAATAAACATAAAAGTTAGTTGAATAGTATTACACTGTACCACAAACCAACTATCCAGATTATAATAGCGATTCTTTCGAACAAATTTAGTAAATTAGTGGACAACAACACTTCCTGCTCTACTAGTATTGATCACGAAGTAGATAAAATAAGAATGTGGTGGTCGTTAATTGAAAAGTCGATGATACAAGATAGTTTAAACCTTGACTGAATATGGTCAGTACCATTACTGTCAATCTTGTGAACGGTCATCAGACACCATTTGAACCTAAATCTGTCATAGAGACGCTGATGTCCTCTATGGGTGACTTGAATATAGACGACAGTGATATAGATAAATGCCGTGAGATTATCAGTTTATCCCAAGGATCCGAAAAACCAATTCGCAAATCTGGTCCATTCGGCGTAAATTACTTAAAGGCAGAAGAAATAATCAACATCATAGATGCACTCAGTTTGATTCGTGGTGCTGAAAATAAACTCAGAAGAGTAAACTTATCCTTGGGGCAAACAGTCCCATTGTATAGGATTCAAAGTAGAGAAGAAAATAGTTCAACAAGAACAGAACGACTTTTGGAAATATTACAAAGGTGGAGATAGTGCCAGATGTTTATCTCTTTGTGTACCTTAATTGTATTACATGGACTAAGTCGAATCATTATAAGTATTGTTTATTTTATGTGAATTACCCATTAGAATAATTTCTATGTTGCTGTCACATACAACTACTTATTTTTTCAAACTACGTTATGGGGGTATTTGATACCAGTTCATTTAGTAGATGGTCCATGAAAAATATCTGCCCAATACAGTGCCATAATATTTCTTGATAACTGTTCTCTATTTATGGGTAAGATTCTTGACCAAGTCAGTATCCTCGAATAATGGAACAATGGTCTACATTTAAATGCAGTGGATGACTTTTGTCGAGCAAAAGATGGAGATACCATCTAGCAAAAAATAGGGACTACTTTATGCAAAACATGGGTTTTTTGTATTATGTATAATAGTATAACAAGGGATTCACAAATCCGCAACAGTATTGTTAAGTTGGATCTAGTTAACAACTCTAGGAGCGTATCTCCTAGAACCTCTCGAATTCTAAAACATCTGGTTTTAGGTCCACAGTCTACAATTTCTTTCATGGACTAATGGAGTCCATAGGACGAAGGATATACATCCTTCTGAAGTTCTACACTGATTTAACATTACTAATCCACAATATCAAAGAAAACATATGGGTTTTTTGTTGGTATCATTCTTGGATATAACTTGTAATCTCTGCGTAAAGAACGAACTCCTAGACCCTCTTAAATGAGATCTAAAAACATATTAGGCAATCTAACATAGCAGCCATTGCCCCCAACATCCCTACCAAAATAGAAAACTTTATGTATTCATCAGGTATTGTTCTTCTAGATTTTCTTTGTTATCTATAATATACCATTCGTAAATGAACTTTGCATTCTTCATGAGCACTGTCAGTTTTATCATAATAAAAACGCGGAGAACGTCCCAAGAACAACTCTAAACTCATCAGTTCTAAAATATAGATGGTAGTTGTGTCCTATAATCCTGAGAGTCTTGGCATAGGAGTCTCCTATAACCTCTAAAATAAGTTCAACATCGAGATATTTAACAGAGTAACCAACTAGTGAATTTGTTGAAAAATATAACAACATGAAAGTAGTATTGTTAAGTTGACTCTGATTAATAAGGTTTTACCGTCTACATTTTCTTCCATGGGCTAGTAGCTTCAGGTCTACACTGATTTAACATCACTACATGAAATATATTAAAATAGTCTAGAGGAGTCACTAGGAGAAAGATTCTCACAAGAGATGTACACACAGGAGATAACAATATGGACTATAGGTTTAACATAACTAAGAGGAAAAAACACTCTAGGTACGTATCCACTAGAAGCTCGTTAACGAATTCTAAAACATCTCCATGCTTTTAGAGTGACTCCAAACTGCTCTTCCTTCATTTCCTTTAAGCGGTATCTTTCGAAGTAATAGGAGGATGTCCTATCGCAACATGCTCATTTTATTCACAGCTCCTTTAAATATTATAGGACGTCTCCTATGGGGTATTTGTCCAAAATAAAAAAGTCTTGGCATGATGAAGTTTATCTTATTCCATAAAACCATTACTTTTCGTGTCTCTTGACATAAGAGAGTAGATCGTATAAACTCTATTTCTTTGAAAGGCTAAAGCAAATAAAACTCTACTCGTTTAAGTTTAGTTCCTTTGGAATTAGGAAACTATATTCTAAAACCTCTTTAACATATTAAAAACATCTAGTTTTGGAGTACTAAGAGCATAGCTCTTATAGCAGGAGAATCTGCACAGCAGGAAACAAGAAAATAGTCTAGAAATTCCTTTATTTAAGCTCCATATATTGGCTTTAGCCTTGAAAAGAAATAAAGGTCATAGGATATTCCTATTGCAGCATGCTCAGAGAACACAGTCGCCCACTAAAAGTATCTACAAAAAATAAATCTAGTCGCGTATCTCCTAGAACTACTTAAACGGAACACACAAGTTATTTCCTTCGGAAAGGTTAAAACCAAATTGGGAGACGAAAATCATATTTCTCCCCATATTAAACTGTACACAGAAGAAAGAAGAAAATAGACTAGAAGAGAACACAGGAAAAGAGAGAACAACTCCTCCTACGGAGGGAGTACACCACAGGAGAGAGTTCCTTTGGAACGAAGGATATACATCATTCAGAAAATAGACTAGAAGAGAACACAGGAGAAAAAAGATAACAACTATCCTTCGTTTAAGTTTATAATCTCTACGCGCTTATAGCGTACCTCCTAAAACCTCTTAAACGAAGGACTAAGAGCTATGCTCTTTTCGCAGGAGAATGTACACAGTAGGAGACAGTTCCTTTGGAATGATTTAAAGAATCAGAAAATAGTCTATAATATGCCACAGAAAAAAGTTATCCACGTCTGACCATGCTGCGATAGGAAGAATCCTATGACCTCGAAAGAGACAGCTTAAACTCCGCAGGAGTATGTGTACCTTGAAAGTCTTGCAAAGGAAGTCCTCCTATATTTCTAAATAAGCTCAACACCGCTTTTCTTGTCTAAGATAATAATCGAGTAAAATAATAGTGAACTCAGGACATGGAAACTGCGTTATCTCATTGATCTTTTCTACACATAAGTGTAGTGTAACAAT
>QKYT01000651.1:32763-53535 GCA_003550305.1 Glomus cerebriforme
GTCACGTGATTTGTCCATTATTTTTGTCGAATCTTTCTTGATACTGCGTTATCTCATTGATCTTTTCTACACATAAGTGTAGTGTAACAATAGTCACGTGATTTTGGTCTATGATTTATTGGTAAGCAGGGAGGTGGCAAGAAAATAGTCTATAATATGGTACAGGAGAAAAGAGTTATCAACTCCTTCTTGACCATCTTCTCTAGAAATAATCCTATGCTCTCAAGAGACCCTTAAACAGAGCTGTGAATTTTTAGTTTCACAGGGAATAATGAGAACCATTTTACGCTTTTTTGTTTCAAGTACCAAATATTCCAATAGATCAAAAAAATGTATCATTAAACTATAGTACAAAGCAATGCCCGATAACGAGATAATCTCCTATTGTTTGCGTGATTTCACCTCTCCCTGTTTTTTATGTGTAATGACATGACAGTAATGTTGTAAGTAAATCGAGAATGTGTTATTAGGAGCTAACTTTGACTTGTTATGTATTTGTTACTTACATTTCAAGATACTTCTTAATAATATGTTTTAGCGTGTCTGTCTTAAAGTTATCATCTGTAGGGAAACTATCGCTTTCAACTAAGCCTTGAATGTTAGCATATTTTTTCTGAATAACTTCCCAGATATACATGTCTATAGATTCTTTGACTAGAAGGATCGTATAAGTCACTGGTTTATTCTGTCCACGGTGATAAATCCTACGCATACTCTGTTGTAAGTCTGCAGGAGTCCACGTAAGTTGCATATGGATCCCCTGCGAAGCCCGGGTAAGATTATGACCAAGAGCCATAGCTATGCTCATTACTATACATTGTGGGATCGGACTATTTTGAAAATCGTGTTTAATTTTCTCTATCTTTGTTTTACTCATTCCGCCGCAGATGGCCATACAACCCATCTTTTCCAGAGCATCAAAACAGCTTCTATGGTAAGCAGCTATCAAGACACTCTGTTTCTTCTTAACAAGAATATCCGTCATGCTTTTAGCTTTCTTGATCTTCAGTTTACCAATAATCGTTTGCATCTGTGATATCATATCCAGAATGCCACCAGCATTTGCTGCAACGAAATCTTTAATCCTCCTGTCATTATAACCATCAGGAAATTCCGTTCGAAGCCACTCCTGAAAACTATCACTCTCTTGCTGATATTGTGTCCAGTGGTCAACATCCAGTTCGGAGGTTGTTACCCATTCCACCTTGACACTGAGGGGTGGAAGATGCAAGACTGCACTAGCTTTTCTACTTAGGAAAAGACCAGAACAGATCAAATGATCCAATAGCAGACTAGCTTTAGCGTATTTGTATCATAGGCACGAAGATAGTATTTCTCTGGTTCTTTAGGGGGGGGATGCATCGTTGACCGTTTGCCAAAAGGTTCTACCTGGAGTTTATGCAAGCAGCCTAAAATTTCTAGTTGAGGGAACAACTCTTTTGGATGGTTTATTACCGGTGTTCCAGAGAGTCCCAGTCGAAGTTTCAATGGATGTGCGATTTTCTTTGCTTCTTTAAAACGAAGAGTGCTGCAGTTTTTCAGAAACTGTATTTCATCAAAGATGATTCCCTGGGCCTGGCATTTACCTAATTCGTAGTTCCAAAATTGGAGAGTATTATAGCTTGTGAGAATTAAATTGTATCCAGGAGGGACCTTAGTGGTTTTTGTTTTTTCGGCCATAAATACACTCCAGAGGGGGAAGAAATCATGTACCTCACTTTGCCATTGGAGCATTAAATTTGATGGAGCAACAATGATTACTGGGAAACGTCCATGAACCGCTATAATAGATAACGATATTATCATTTTTCCCAGACCCATTTCGTCAGCCAAAACTCCTCTAAAGCCCTTCTGAAAAAACTTCACTGCGGTCACCTGGTGATGATCTAATTTCTTGTCGGGATTTAGACCTGGGATCACAAGTGTATCTGATAGGGGGGCATTTATTTCATTCTTGTGATGCAGAAAGTCGCTTACCAAGATATCCAAGACTTCTTTGGTTTTTTGTCCGAAGATAAAATTATGGATGATGTTTTGTGATCTTAAGAAACTTTCTATAATTAGCCAATATTGCAGCAAAGCGATAAATGATGAGAGGTGTTCTCCTTTCCCAGCATGAAGGAATATGCATTTCCTCAGACGAGCTTGTACATGCAAAACGGGTATGCAAAGTATAAAAATGTGATGCTTCGCATCATCCTCCGGACTCTTTTCTCGTACTATACAAATGTTCTGTCCATTGACTGGCTCCTGGATCGCTTCTTGAATCTTATTCTCTATTTGGCCAAAAAATACTGAGCCCATGCTATTGGCATATGTATCATCGGGCATGTTATTAGTTATTATATTCTAGTATTTTCAATTTTGCATTTAGTCTTCCTTCGAAATAAATGAATATTTAATTCTTATATTAGGAAAAATGAGTTTCAATAGCACAAGTGCCATGATTTATCTTGTGGCTATGCCTTAGAGTTTGATAGAAACCTTTGCTACTATTGCTCTTTTGCTGTAGGCCAGCAAAGAAATGGCGTATCCCATTATCTTCCAGTATATTTATACGGACTTCTATATATAGGTCTCTCCAATGTCTGAATGATATAAGAAAATGGAACTTTGACGTGGCCAGATTGTTTTGTATAACATGTTTGTTCTCTCATGGTCTAATACTAAATATTTCCCACATAGGAAAGATGTTATGATATGGACAAATTGTTGGCATTATAAGCTTTCAATGTCTTGTGCTTCTATGGGATATATGCTTGTGTTCCTACCAATTTGGTCAAATCTGAAAACAATGTAGCCTCCCACATACGAGTTATAGAACTAAGAGATATGGCTGGTTTCGAGTGTCTTCAGCTAGTATTTTCTATCACCCTCTTTACAACTGGAGACTTACATAATTTGATACTCCAGAGAAGGAAATATGACCGTGATAGCAGGTACCAACATCAAGAGGTTACAAAAAACTAGAACGAATTCCGCCTTACAAACTACAAACATATGTATGTGACAATTGTAGTCGGAGACCCAGCTTCGCTGTGAATTATTATCCATTTATTTCTGATCCAGACATTGAGATATAACAGAAAGATGCAAGTTACACGAGAATAATCTAACGATGTCCTTCATGGAAGACAGGCATTACTGTCCTAGAATTCAGTTTTCCATAAGGATAACCATGGTTATTTTACGGATGCTACCTTTATAAGTTTCATTGGATATTATCGTGGATTGTGGGAGTGTCTCCACTATCGATTTACCTCCTTATTGGCTTTAGCTGTATATATCCCCCTATTTCAACAGGACAGTGTTTTACGTTCTCTAGTTATTTGCACTGCCTGATTCTCTTTTACTTCACTACTCAAAATATCTAATTGTCTAGATTAATATCTCTATGTCGACGTATTTTGTTGAAGAGCAACTGGTCATCATTTGTAGCAATTTCTACGTAGATCTAACTAACGTTGACAGTTATTCCGATGGTGATGTTAAATAAGCGTAGAACTGAAGCCAATTAGCCCATGAAAAAAAATGTAGATCGTGAACATCTTGTTAAGCAGAGCTAACTTAACAACACTATATTTATATATCAACTACAGAGAACATCGGGTTATCTTATTTTGACAATCAGAATCTGGTTCACATGTTTCACTAGTCGGTAGTCGTATGAGTGTATTTATGTTAACAAAAGTGGAAGAGACTGCTATGCTAATGTCTCATTGTAATAAGATTAGTTTATATGAATATTGACTTACTCTTTTGTTCTATAAATGAGTTTTCAGAGGCGTACGTAAAATCATTGTTACTTTCTCTTCTAGTCTATTTACTTGTCTCTTCTGTGTTCATCCTCTGAACATGCTGTTCAATCGCTTAAATGGAGGAGGATATGTTCTCTTTTTTCTTCTGTGCACTCTTCTAGACTATTTTCTTGTCTCTTGCTATGTACCTTCTTTGTAGGAGGAGTTGTTGAGTAGTAAATTTGTTGAACAAAAAAATCAAGTTTAAGTGGGCGACTGTGTTCTCTGAGCATGCTGCTCAACCTCTTAATAAAGGAACTTCTAGTCTATTTACTTGTCTCATACGAACTAGTGAAATCACATGATTTCCCTTACCCGGGGAAAATGAAATTCTCATATTTTATGTGGGTACCTGTGTTCTCTTTTAGTCTATTTACTTGTCTCTTCTGTGTTCATCCTCCTACGGAGGATCTTTCTCCTGTGTTCTCTTTTAGTCTATTTGTTGAACATTATAATATAACCGACTATTTTTTGTTGTGTACAGGAGAATAAAATGGTTATATTCATTTTAAGTGGGCGACTGTATTCTCTTCTAGACTATTTTCTTATCCCTTCTGTGTATATTTTCCTGCAGAGTTTCCGCTGTCTCTTGAGAGGTCATAGGATACTTGATCAAATCAAAATGTTAACTATTTTTATTTGTTACGACATAACTGACTAACATAAATTTATTCACTGTTCAACATAAATTTATTCAACGCCCAATTGTAATGTTTCATGTCGTATGAAAAAGATATTACAAATTGTTGTAAACACGCATTACGCTAAAAAAATTAGTGCTTTGCACAATCTCCGATTATAATTCAGATTAAAAATCCTCGCATATGAATGATATATCATCCGCATTTAACCTACTTCTCAAAAGAGAAGCATGTATAACAAGAGAAGATTGACTTCTCTAGGAGGCGGAGCTCACGTTTGTAGTAAATCAAAGTAATTAACTTGGTTCTCGATAAATTAACTTCTTTTTTACTACACATACCATATACATCTATTCAATTGTTTTTTTTTTGAGAAATCTATCAGAAAATCAAATATTCGAGACTGATTGTCTTTAGACACGTAATCATGTCATTTCACTTAAAAATATTTCATCAGACAATCCTATATTAAGGCGTAGTAGCACAAAAACCCTCTTATTTTGGACTAAATGGATTCCTTCCTATCTTCTCGCAAATATATTCCCCCTTGAATCTTTAGGTAACAGACCCCCCTAAGTTTGTTAGTTCACATACCCATGTTGAAAGACTAGTTACTTTTTGATCCCATGTTAAAATTTATTAGTCATCATAGCATCGTTGTTGATGTAATGTAATAATAGAAAACAAACAAAGTCGATAAGTGGATCACATAGTGTGAACAAAACATATTCCAGAGTGAAAATTAGTTGTTAATGATGCAGTTTCTTATTTTCGAGAATTTGTATACTGTGGGAATACTAGATGATCTACACAAAATATTTTCAATCCCGTGGTTAACAGTTGATGATGTATTACACTTCGAATAACATCTTATGTCCAAGTCATGACGTTTTGATTCTTCAAAACCAAAGTTGACATGAATATTGATAACTTTATTATCTTCAACACTTTGCATTGTTTCTACAGAACTGGTGAAATCACATCCTTCATTTTTATACCCGAAAGAATAAAAATCGAGAAAATAATTATACAATTCAGCAATATAATTATTGATATCACTTTTGTATTGGATCTCTGAACAACATGTAAGTTTTATATCGAATTGATTATTACCATATTCTTCCGAAAAGAATTGGACGAAATCTTTATATAACTCTGCTAGGTAAAGCTTCTTTTCGTCCTCATGTTCGCGTTGAACATTGCTAGCCTTTGATTCTTCGAATTGTTGTTCCTCTGGGATGGAAGAAAAGAAATCAATGAAATCTTCATATAAATCTGCTAAGAAAAGTTTCTCTTCATCCTCATGTTCGGGTTGAACCTCCGAAGGAGTTGTAACATTTACATCAGTTTGATCATTGCTAGAATCTTCCGAAAAGAATTGGACGTAATCTTCATATAAATCTGCTAGGTAAAGCTTCTCTTCGTCCTCATGTTCGCATTGAACCTCCGAAGGAGTTGTAACATTTATGTTGGGTTGATCATTGCTAGCCTTTGATTCTTCGAATTGTTGTTCCTCTGGAATGGAAGAAAAGAAGTCAATGAAATCTTCATATAACTCAGCTAGATATTGTTCAACATCATCATGATGATTATCATGTTGATTATCATGTTGTTCATCTTTATGTTGATCTTTATTCAGGATCATCAAAGATCCGGGATTGCATTCTACGATATTTATACATCCAGACACAAACTCAACTCTGTTGTTAGATTCTTCTTTATAAGATTCATGGAACTCTTCTTCTGTGAACACAAGGTGTGCCATTTCTTCTATGTGTTTCATGTTTTCAACTAGAGGAACAAATCTCATCTCTTTAGTATTGAAATCAGGCATATCTTCGTATATTATAAACGCTTCTTCTTTGGTTAACTTACACATAGGATGATGTCTTTCCATTTCTTTTTTTGTTATTTCATATTTTCAAATGGACCTATATTGGTCGGTTCACAACTATGATATTTTTTGGTAATTTCTTTTTTTGTTGTCAGTTTGTTTTGAACTTATTTAAAATGTCCATATCTTCGTGGATGATAAAATCTTTCTTAGTTGACTCGGACATGATATACCGTACCTTTTGATATCATTTAAAAGGTTCGAGGAGATATTCTCCTCAGTTTAAGTGTTCTCTTTCTCCTGTGTTCTCTTATAGACTATTCTCTTGTCTATGGATGTGGGACAAAAAATAGCCTCTCTTGACTTTAGCCTTTCTCCGAAATAAAGAAATGCCCTCCGGGTATTTTGTCCCAAAATAAAAAATACTGGAATAACAGTTTCACAACTTAGTAACACCATCCTAGACTTGCTAGTTGAAAATCTAACAGTATTGATATCTTCTTAACATTTACGACCATTACTAATATACTAGATGGCTTTCTCAAAAAAACAATCGAATAGTTGTACAATAACAGTTAGTATAAAACAAATTGAATAAATGTATAATATACGTAAATAGATAACATCTGTGGAGATGTGAGCAGGAAGTCAAATAATAATATTAAGTCTTGCTGCAGAAACAAGTCCTTGTATTAGCATTTGATTGATAAAAATCCATCCGTACCATGATATGATCGAGATATAAACAAATATGTTTAAAAATAAATCATTGATAATGTATAGAAAAAATGGAATCTGGGGTATATTCGTATGAGGAGACTAGTAGTTACAGTGGTGAGCATAATTATTTGATATGTGCTCATTCCAGAGGAACTGGAAACAAAAATGGGAAAATGGTGAGTCGTTCGTTTAAGAACTTCTAGAAGATACATGACTAGAGATGCTTCGCATTAGTGTTCTTGGCTTTAGCCTTTCAAAGAAATAGAGTTTAGTCTCTTGGACGTCCGGAGGACTAAGAGATACAATAAGAGCTAGGCTCTTATAAACTTAAACGAGTATAGCACGATCGAAGATCAGTCCGAAGGACGATGCTTTGCATCAAAAAATCGCTCTCCTCTCCGATTCATGAGCATATTCTGCGTTTTGGCTATTATGTCTTTCCAAATATTTTGCTCATCACTGTATATTTACAAAATCTGTAATGAAACATTTAAACTGTCTCATAAACATGTATAATAATGAAAGAACATTCTCTATGATTCCGTTTTTACTTACATATCGTAGATGAAATAACAATTATTAGGACATTTTATCATAGTATATTTTTCACTTCGTATTAATGTAGACATTTGTTTTTATAGAATGAATATTTTTTTGGTTTATTTTGGCTTTAGCCTTTCTGAAGTATGTATATCCGTAGTCCGTAGGACTCGAAATAAATACAATACATCGCGTGAATAAAACAACAGTCCTCAGTTTAAGAGGTTCTAGGAGATACGGTTCTAGACATGTTTCGCATCAGTCCGGAGGATGATCAAAGATCAGAAAAACTTCTAATCAGAGATTGTGCCATAAGAGAGTATCTCTTATGAACTCTTAAATGAGCACCAATATTTTGTCCATTAGTTGGTACTTTTTTGTTCGATACTTGTGGAGTCACGTCTACAATATAATCAGATTATTGTAATCTTCAGGCAGTTGATATAATACATACTAAAGTAAATAGAATTTCGGTAGGTAACTGGCCAATTATAAATGTCATTGGTATTATTTTCATTTACCTAAGTACTAGCATTCACTCTGTTCATTACAACAAAAGCTCCTATGTTGAGTTTGACAATGAACAGTATATCTCGAGAAACATAAAGATATGTGATGCGCCAATGTCAACTACAAGACTCCACATTGTCTACCAAAAATGAGATACATGCAAATGCTGCGTATGTTATCTCCAATAGATAATACATCAAGAACGAGCTTACAACCTAGATTATCTATAATGTTATCAAGATTTCTACGATTTACCAGTAGTGTTGTTAACTTGGCCTGGTTAACAAGGGTCCACAGTCTACATTTTCTTCCATGTACTAATGGATGAAGTTCTACACGGTTTTAACATCATAAATTACCAGGTCATCATAGTAATTCCTATAAAGTACAACAATCCTGATTATCTCACATCAAGCATGTCTGAGTTAAATCTTAAGACGAGAAAAGGCGCAAACAGTGTCAAATTTAATAGATATTCTTAGACAGCGATGAATTAAAGAATGAAAAAAGAATTAAATAGTGGAAACACAATCAAAAGAGAAGATAATGCATCATTTGTTTGAAACGTTCTTGAAGGTAAAGTTTTCTGTGTTACCAGTATATTACAGTGAATTCCTATCACATATTGGTCTGGCATGTGTTTTGTTATGGATGGGTGTATTTTATTACTGGAAATCATACGCCAAGGAAGAAAAACAACATAACGCAGTTATTGGGCACAATGAACATGCTGTTGGCCAGCTGTTTAGTTGGGAACCCGAAGAGAAAGAACGTATTGCTTTGTTTCCCATATTACATGAAGATTTGTGGCAATACTGGTCATTGATTAATGGGCTCCATTGGACCGCTCAGAAAGTGGACTTGACCCATGATAAATGGGATTGGATGAATAAAATGGACGAAAATGAGAGAACGTTCATCCGTCATCAGTTGGTATTCTTTGTGCGGATAGACTTTGATGTTCTAGACAACATCGACAAGAATTTTAGGGAAGAATTGAACTGCATGGAAGTACAAATGTTTTATACTGCACAGCAGCATCAAGAATGTGTCCACATAGAGAGTTACAGTCTACAGGCACAGGCGCTGTTAGATGGGAAAGAGCTCGAAGATGTCTTCTTGGCAATTAGGCGGATGCCTGTTGTTTCTTTGTTGCGGGAATGGGTCATGCAGTGGTTCAATCAACGACTTCTGATAGGTGAACGTTTGGTCGCATTTGGGGTAGTTGAAGGGGTGTTATTCAGTGCTAGCTTTGCTTCTCTCCAATGGCTACGTGAGAAGAATCTACTTCCTGGGATCACTGACTTCAATTCATATATTGCACGAGATGAGGGAATCCACACTCTGTTTACTTGTATGATCATAAAACGCTACTTTTTATCTAAATCCAGTCGTGTTCGTGTCAAAGAAATTTTCGATAGTGCGATAAAAACTGTCGATGCGTTTGTGGACGAATCTCTTCCAACTGGTCTGTCAGGGATTGACTCCTTTTCCATGAAGAGATATATGAGATTCCAAGCTGACTGTGTGTTAAATGCTATGGGATATGGACCTTTTTATTTTGCAGAGAACCCTTTTCCTTTCATGGACAAATTGTCTTTGAATGGCCACATAAAAGTAAACTTTTTTGAAAAACATAATTCCTCATATCAATTACTAACCCATCATGGTTCGGGTGATTTTTCGTTGCAACAGTCAGATTCTGATAGTGATTCAGACTAATTATTTTTATTTACTGTAGTCTACTGTGGTTTACTGTGGTTTACTTCTACTATGTTACCATGAAACATATGATACAGTGTTTTTTCATGAAACTACCAAAGTCTGTTTTAGCCTATCCACAATAAGGCTGAACCAATTTAATTATCTGTTTTTCCTTTTTCCCTCCCCGAATTTCCAATTAAATTGAAAAAAAAACACGGGATAAAATTTCAGCCAATAAAAAATGTTGATAATGACATGTGAATGCATATATATTCACTGATCTTCATATTGCTTAAACTTTAATTTTATTTTTGTTAACGAAAATGCAAAAAATACATGTCGCGTTTTTCAAAATATACACTTGGCATTTTTTTTACATGACATAACATTGTATAAAAAAGATGTTTATAATTGTCCAAGAAAATGAGGGCGCTAAAATCATAACTGGACCTTTGGTAAAAGAAGTAGAAGAAAACAGTTTATTTTCAACCTTTTTTGATTCAATAAGTTCTGGAAACTACTTTTACCAAAATGTACGTGTAGTAGTTAAAAAAATAGAAACTAGATCCTGGGTACCAGTACATGAAGGGTTAGAAGGTAAACTTTTATTAATGAAAACATTGGGATTTACATATCTCAAATATATTCTTCTTACGTGTGATTTGCTACACCTTTATCACAAACACATGCCCCTAATGCTTTTACAAGATTAATGGATTCCAAATATCAACTTCCATCACAAAAACGTGAAGACACACGCGGTACATTATTATACAATCATATTATTCAACACTTATGGAAAACAATTTATTGAACGTTTAACTAAAGGTATATGGTATATAGACCCACACTTAGAAAAGTTACGCTCAAGAGGATGTCATCTTCCATTATTATTTAGCTCTCTTCCTGTATATCAGCAAAATAATGTTTATGATGAGTATTATCAAAGAATGAAGAAAAAAATCAGTGCACAGCACGATCTTTGATCACAACTTACATACCAAGAACTTTTTCAATTAGCAAATTTTATAGAGCTTTCTTTAGCTGAACCTTGGGCATCTAAAGATTTTTGGCAAGAAATTGTATCAGCTGTTTTTGAACTCACATCTATGATGAAAAAATATTTTGATCATCTTGAAAGTACTAATAATCATATGAAAACCCTTCATGGGAGTGAAAATCCAGCACGTGAACCATCTACTAACTGTAATGTTAGGCTTATTTCTAAATGTAATGAAGGGAACATTGATTCAAGATATCACAAATAGAGAATGTTTTGATTTCGTTGATCTCAATCTATATGTACTGGATGGATGATCCTATAAAAAACATAATTTTATTCGTGATATTCAGTTATTTGTACCTACGGGATTATATAGGTAAAATTCATTTTATTTCGAAGACAGGCTAAAGCCAAAATTAAAAAATTTGGAAGAATTATAATTTAAAAGGCAATTATGATGTTAATGTGTGGACATTTCATTACAAAGAGTAATTTACAGCGGAGCTGGGTCTTCGACCACATTAAAAATATTTATTTTTTTAGATATCCTCACGGTAATTATCTTGGAACGCTAAATTTTATATGGAGAGAACCTAATCCTGAAGAAATTTATGAAGATTACGAAATACTTAAAGCACAGATGATTATTCGTATCAATGATATAATACCAATATATTGTACAAGTCAAATGAGAAAAAATGTACTTCAAAAGGTATGATAAACATCATTAAATAATTCATAAGTTTTATTAGTTAATCTCAACAATTTTTTTTTAGTATTCTCTAGTTCGTAATATTTCAAAGCCGGTACTTAGAATGTTATACCATGATTTAACTGGTGATGCTTCGTTAGCAAATGACCAAATAAGTAAAGAGATGGAAGAAAGATTACGTCTTATGATGTTATTGGAAGATCCTTCTATAATAATCGACTTGAGAATTAATAACGGATCTCAAGGATCAAATCTCAACATATTTTGGGAAGAACTGATGGATATTTTAATGAGGTCATTAAATAATTTTATACTTGCACACTCTCACCTTTCATTTCATTTTTTCTATGATTTCCATCATCGCTTTTGCTCCCTCATCACCCATTTCAATTTTTTCTATAATTTAATTTTCCTAATAAATATTTATTAATTTTTTTATTTTGGGACAAAATACCCTCCGGGCATTTCTATTTTAGCATAATAATACAGTTGTTAATGAACGTCGGACAGATACTACTCTATATGTTCCATATGCTATATCTATTAGAGAGTTGCGAGACAGAATTAATACTCGCTTGTATGCAAAATACCAAGGACCTTCTCTACCAAGTGATATCTTTATTCCATCAGAAGAGTGGATAAGATTGAATTTTGCACCATCTAATGCATATACTACCAAGGCTATGCAGTATACTGGGCATTTTAATGTAAAATACAAAGTACAATCCTGATTATTACGAAAATCCAGTGAAGATGAACATTATTGTCGTGCTTTATTTAAATATGAACGTGAATTTAATATTAAATATCGAGATTATATATATTTCATCTCAGCAGATGATAAGCATAAAGTGCCTATTGGTGAGGGCGTGGCAGTATCTACAGGTATTCGTAATAAAAAAACCTTAGCACCAGCCAATGGAGAAATCACAGCTGCAGATCATGACTTTAATAAATTGTCATTAACACCATCTGTCACCTTATTCATTAATATACCAAATGAAATATCTGAATCGTTTTATGATGGGAAGGTATATGTTAGCTTTAAAGATGCCGTTTTCCAACCAAGCAGTGCATTAAGGCATTCAACAGAATTTTTTAACCTTATAAGTTGCCAATATTATAATCAACCCTTACCTTCAATATTATCACTCTATACTGACGGAGGTCCCGACCATAGATGCACCTTTGGATCAGTTCAAGTAGCGCTAATATGCTTGTTTTTGGCAGGTAATTTTGATATGCTAATTGCAGTTAGGACGGCTTACATCACAGTTGATGCAATCCAGCAGAAAGAACATGAGTGTAATAAGTTATGGGCTTCAAGGGGTTGCTATAGAGAGGGAGAAAATACCCGAGAAATATGAAGATGAATTTGAGGCTTTAAAGACTATAGAGGATATACGCGAAAAAACAAAAAATAATCCATGTTTATTTCTTCGAAAGGCTAAAGCCAAAGTAAAATTAGAAAAATGTATTGAAACAGAAAATCCTGCATCTAATTCAGAAATTGATGAAATGTTTGAGGTAATATTTTTTAGTCCTCCGTTTAAGAGGTTTTAGGAGATACGCTTCTAATTCCAAAGGAAATAAATTATAATCGGATTGTTGTTTTATTTATGTTTTAATTTAATAATGTTATTTGTTAGAAAATACAGTGGTGTGCAAAAATAATTGGAAAGGCAGAGTCCGTAGGACGAAGGATATACATCCTTCAGAGCCAAAACCGCAGAATATGGTCATAAAGAGCCTTTTTTCAACATTTTGGCCATGTTTCTTTCCAGTCCGTCTGGGACGATCAAAGATCAAATAATTATGCACACCACTGTATTACGAATTGATCCCACATTAACTAAAGATGAAACTTCTCAACAGCAGTTGCGAAAACACAAGCTTTTAATATAATTTATTAAAGCTCGTTGTCAAGAAAGGGCATACTCATTTCAGGAAATAAAATTACTTCATGCAAAATGTTTTATTTAAATATTTATGTTTTGGCTTTAGCCTTCGAAATATGATTTTTTTAGATTAAAAAATGTAATCAACCTTCTTGTGAAGTTTGCTATCCTGTCGGAATGCCGATGAATATCTTTCAAAATTTATATTTTTTGCCTGATCCAGTGCCATCACAAGGCCTTCATTTGTTGTAATATTTTTATTCTTACAGATGGAACATTACTGAAAATACTAATAAATTATTACATTTAAATAGATAATCCTGATCATTATGAGAGTTTTGCAAATTTATATGGCAAACCTACAACAGAAAAATTTCATCCATCCCTAATCAATTTAAAATCTAAAGCTGAGCTGGTACCAAGTAATATCCTTATATCTGCCAAAATTAGGCATTATGTAAAATATAATTCATGTGGAAAATCACGATGCCTTTATAGTGATTCAAGATTAACAGAACAAGAAAAACATGAATTAGAATCTGCGCTATAAATTCATACATATTCTTGCAGATCACCATTTTTTCCAGATGATCATAGTTTAGCTCAAAAGATTTTTGTTAGAATTCAAATTTCCTGTGATTCACCTATTGAATTACTTTATTATACTTCAAAAAAAGTAGGAAATATCCCTATTTGCTATTGGTGTGGTGTGAATAATGATTTTGTAACCGTACCTCAAAATTTACAGTGCGAAGCACGAGCTCCACTCAGAAAATTTTAAGTTAGTATATCCAATATGTAGTGGTTGTAATGAAGATGGAAACATTTTATAAACGGTTAGAAAATAAGGTTAATACAATAGTAATAAAATTTTGATTGGTAGGACCAATCCCTCTAGGGATTTCACGTGTCTTTATATGAAAGTCACATGGTTTCATATTTTTTTTTATTTGACCCCTAAACTTTTATAAAAACCATAATGTAAAACAGATAATTAAATTTGTTCAGCCTAATGTTAAAACAAGAATTTCAAACATATGTCCACCAATCAATGGCAAATAACTATTAATCTCAATTCAAGCACATGTCATAGCATTTCTAAGTCGAATATATTGCAACACAACCTATATGAGAGGCCATGTAGAACTTCAGTGGTAGTTTTTTTTATCCGTTATAATCCACTGGACTGGAACAAAATAGATAAATTCTCGTGTGGGTGTTCTGTATAACTAAAAAATACGGCACATAGTATATGCTGTGTGCTTTGTCAACATAGCTATGAACGTTGGCTTTATTGTAATGACTAAGCATGCTACTTAACCTGGCATTTGGCATGACCATGCAGAGAAAGAATCTATGACCTCTTTAACTTACTCCTCCTACTTGTTTAAGTTCCTATGGGAGCATATCTCCTGGAGACAAAAAGTTACAGCAGAGCTGGGTCTTAATAGTAACAATTTCTTTTTCTTGGTGATCTCGCAAGCGGTATAGTATTGTAAAAAGAATAATAATTGAAATTAGGCCTTTAAATCTATACTAAACTTTGAAAATTATTCTAGAAATCTGATCCTCCAGATCGTGCGATAAGAGAGTATCTCTTATAAACTCTTATTTCTTTGAAAGGCCATAGGCCAAGGAGCACTGATGAAACAATCAATTTTTTTAATGATATATGTTGCAGTTTAAAGTCCTTTATTTAACACAGTAATGTTTCCATTCGTACCATTGATTATATTATTATTTTATTGCTGAAAAATCTGGTCTACATTCATAATACAAATCTTAAACTTTCTACAATAACAAAATTAAAATGCAGCGCAGTGTGGAGCGACAAATTAATTTAATTTCCTTGAACCATTTAATTGTTATACATAAATCAAACTATAAAATATTGTACCCGATCCAAGTTTCAAAGGGCCGTTGTTAGGTGTTTGAACAAGAAGAAGGGTCTTAAATGCAAAGCCAACAAGTAGTTCACAAATTAAATTATGGAACAATATAAAAATATTTATTAAACGTCTGACCATCTTTAAAGATAAAACATCATTATTGCCCCTACTTGGAATTTGCACAAGTTTATAATGCATATTTAGTCAGCGTATTATTATTTATACCAAAAAGGAAAGGTCAAAATGTCGGGCCCATTTTTATTTGCCGCAGTGCTGATCACCAATCACAAGTGAATAATATTCCACAATATGGTCAGACAATCCTTGTACTACAGGATTTTGGCATAATTAAAACATTTGTGCTACGGAATAAAACAATTAAAAAAAATTTTTCATTCTCAATGGCAGAACCGGAGAAATATTGTCCTTATTCGAAAGTTTACTGGCCGATTCATCGTCCTAATGTTATGCTTGGAAATCTTAATTACAGTAACTATGAATTAGATAAATCAGTGCTGCGCATGAGCTCCGCTCAGACAAAAATTATATAAAACATTTCTCAGTCAATAGCAAAGAAACAACGAAAAAAGCAAAGGGAGTTTCCTGTTTTGTACCCTTTGATACACCTCATAATGTTCCAAATGAAAAACTCAGTAATCCAAATATTCCTTGTTACTTTATTGCTGAAAATACGGATAATCATGAGGGATTGGTTTTAATCTATACCCACAAGATGAAACTTCGGTATCCTTCAAATACTCGAGTTGCTCATCAAAATGCATATCATTTTATTATTGCACCCACTGAACGCATGAAATTAGATGATTACACACAAGCAATAAGAGACCTGGAGTGGCATCCTTGTGATATGAAGGCTTCTGCAGAGATGGTTGAGCTGGTCAGTTCTGATGATGACTTGAATGATGTGGATGACTTTCAAATGGCTGAGCTCTACTGGCTTATGGAGAGCTGGTACAAGCAAGCAACAGATGTCATGGATCGTATTCATGCAATTGACATTCACACATGGATTGCACTGGATAAGCCATCCCTTCAGGATCTTCTTCAGGATAACGAGTATCGTACTTACATTGTGTTTTCTGCACTCTCTCGTATGAAAGCTATTACACCTGTAACTAATGTAACAGAACTGATGTATCAGGGTGACATTTTGGGTGAGTTGGAAGATGCTTATGGATGGAGAGATGATAATTTTATAGTAAGTATCAACATTTTTTGAGCGGAGCTCGTGCGAAGCACTGATTCTAGTCATATGAATTATTTATAGTTTTCGTCAGATTCAGATATGAAATTCATTTAATACTACTAAATAATAACGTGTTGATTTCTGAGTTAATTCCAAACTTTACAAGAAAATAGTTGTATTAGTATATTGTTGAAAGTTGCATCAGATTCATGTTCAATATTGTCAGCAAAAGTTCCTTAAAAAAAAGATTAATCTGATCCTCTGGATCGTGCGATAGGAGCGTATCTCCTATAACCTCTTAAAGGAGCACTGATGCATAAATATAAAATTAAGTCAGATTTAAATGGAATGAGCCCATGCTTCCAATAAGAGCATCGAATCGGTACCATATACAGGATGACATTGTAAATTTATTTCCTTAGTTATCTTACCAATAAGAGTTTCATAGGTCTTTGAGGCAATTCATAAATTATGACTTTATTTGCTTTCCATTCCCAATACCGATGAATATTAAATAATTCATTAGTATGATATTCATATTCCTCCAAACTTACATCTTCAACAAGCAAGGGTATATGGAAATCTAATACAGCTTGTATAAGTTAGTAGCTCATAAGAATATGAAAAAATAGGAAAAGGATGTACATAGCTTGTTTTTATTTTGTTTGTGGATAAATTTTACCCCATTCCATGAAAGCTTGCGAAATTTAGATAATTCATCAACAGATTCCAAAGAATTACTGATTATAAAGTACTGGCCTTTGGGTTGATGTGGTGGAGGAATTGAAACTTACTATAATAATTTTACTCTCAAGAGAATGAATTTGAATACTTTTTGGGTATGCTTTCGCTTTCAACTCTATTAGAATATCAAATCTGTCATTTTTTTGTGATATTCATAAACAATTACAATTATGAATATAATATTTGTCCATTTGTTTTTTAATATTCATGTGATCATGAAAAATGGTGATGAAAACTTTAGCTCAGGAAATTAGTACATAATTGATAGTGAATAACTATTTATCCAATCATATTTGTTATAATGAATAATAATTAATGAAACTTCACTTCATAAAGGAGAAATTACTGTATTTTGTGTATATATAATTTTTTTTTACAGCTCCGTTTAAGAGGTTTTAGGAGATACTCTCCTAAGGGCAAAGCCCACATTTTCTGATGCGAAGCATCGTCCGAAGGACTGATTTTCAATAAATATTTAATATTTTCTACTCGCTTTTGTCAAGCTGCCTTGTCTTATTATATTTATAAGATCATTATTCACAATTTGTCAATTGGTACATATTTAAAGTATTTAATATACAGATTATTTCTAAATAAAGTATAAAAAAGTTTAGGTGTATACCGCAGTAGACAAGAGATTAGTCTATAAGAGAACACAGTTGCCTCATATCCGCAGGAATATGTGCACCGCACGAGATAAGAAAGTAGTCTATAAGAAAACACCGCTGCTTAAACGGGACTGAGTTTGTTTTATTTGATAAACGTCACGTGATAGGTATTCCGCAGTTTCTTATCTTCTTGATCTTTTCTACACTTTCGTGTAGTGTAACCAAAAACACGTGACAAAATTCTGTAGGCTTTGCCCCACCCCTAGGAGACTATCTCCTAGAACTTCTTAATTCCAAAGGAACAGCCAAAGGCCAAGGAGCTGTAAATAAAATGAGCATGCTGCTCAACCACTTAAAGTAAGGAGGAGAAATTTTATAGGCACGTATCCACTACAAGCTCTTTAACTCTAGGCGCTGCGCCCTATAACCACCTGTCAACTAAGCGAGGTTGAGCTCCTTTTAGAGTTACTTAGTCCCTTTGGGACGTCCTCAGACTAAGAGATATGCTCCCGTAGGAACTTAAACTCCTTTGAGAGGTTATAGGAGATAGTCTTCTATGACAAGACGGTCAGAATGAAAAAACATCCTCCATGGTTTGGCTTTAGCCTTTCGAAGAAATAGAGTGGTAAGAGAATAGACTAGAAGAGACACAGGAGATAACAAAATAGATTATATGAGAATATAAGAAGAAGAGTAAACACTCTGAACATGCTGTTCTAGGAAAAGTCCTATAACCTATAAAGAGAGCTCTTAAATGGTGAGGGAGTAAACGGAACAATTCGTACTGGACCCAGAGAATTGTTGCCCCACATGGGGATAAATAAAGAATAATGCTATTGTTTTTCCCAGTATGTTTGAAGTTATTCCAGATGCTTAGTTATCTCTGTGTAAACAAATTGATTATAGGATACATTTTTTCTTTGATCGTAAAGTGTTAATATCATTATTTCCTATGTATAATCAGATAATATCTAATAGGTAAATTTATTCAAGACATATCATCGGAGTCTACTATTTTGCTTATGGCAATATTTGGTAATAGTCATCCAAAACTATTTATGATATCCTTCTGTTTACAGATGAACTATTATAGGGGGATACATTTTAAGAGAATGACCATTCTCCTCTAGAATGGTCCCAATATAACAACTGTGAAAGTATTCGATTCTATCCATATACTATATAATGGTTCGCAGCTAAAAAATAGTGGTCTCTATCTTCGTATTACTAACAATAAACTTCAGAGTGGTCTCTATCTTCATTATACTAACAATAAACTTCATAGCGGAGCCAGTGGGCGACCATAAAAATAGGGTTTTTATTAGTTGTCATTACCATGTCATTAGAGCTAAATCATACATGATTAACATGTATGGTGTTTGTTAATTTCTGAGCAGGTTTGAGAAAAAACCATACTCGAAGAATATTATCTGATTCCTAAGACTCTTAGTTCCTTTGGATTGGTCAAAAGCCAAGAAGTGCAGAATCATTATATTTGTCTGGAGAGAGACTTATGTTTCGGAACACCAGAATCCTGGATTCCTTGTTGAATAATATCAAATATCTGGATACATTGTTGGATAGCTTTGATTAAAATAGGTATAATGTCATTCACATAACGGATGGTCAGTTCAATCATGTTCTTCGATGATAAGACCTCGTATTTCACGAATATTTTGCCTTTCTCTTGTTCAAAAACAGTCTTCTGTATTAAATTACCAATGGTATGAGTTTCTTCTGGAACCTGTAAAGTGCAACCATTACTAGCGTCTTCATACGGGAAAACTCTGTATTTTATTCCATAGCTAATCTAATCTTTTTGGTGATCTGGTTGAGTTTGATAGATTATGGCCTGCAGAATCAAGTTAAGACGTAACTTAATGTTTTCACATCCGCTGACCAGAACAAATCTACATTCTTCTTTGTACTTTTTGGCAGAAGTCGCCCGAACCATTAAAGTGAGTTTGTGGTGGCGAGGATTCGAAATAAGAGACGATTCTTTGTAACCGCTTTCTCTGCATGCTAACCCTCCTGCTTCAGTTATTTCTTCCAAAGAGTACTCTTTGATGTCCAGATGTGTATGAGCACTTCGACATGCAACATGATATTTTGCATCTTTCCTTCCGATACCCTGCCCAATATAGATATCCTTGATTATGATGCTCTTCGATGGCTGCAGTGCAGCAATAGGGAAGGTTGGATTGAAAATCAGTTCCATCAAAGGAGGATCGGGTTCCAAATGCTGTGATAACACATAAATAGATTTGTTTGGATGTGGGTTAGTTACATTAAGAGAGAACCGTTGTTCATTGATAAAGGTTTCAGACAACTTGGGTTTCAATGGGATATTTAACTCCAGTTCTACGAAATATTGCATCATGAGGGGGTCTGTCCGTCTAAAATCCAACCCATTGTCTGGTATACATAAAGCGTAACCAGGCATTTCATCCATCACAACTCTACGAAGTGCGTTTATGACCGCAGTGGATACTCCCCTGATTTCTAGTTCTACCCGAGAAGCAGCAAATGGTAATTCCTCTATGTTAACTAGTCGTTTGGTGATGATTAAAGTTGCTTGCCAAAATTATACAAGCAAATGGCAAAATGTCGAAATAAAAACCTGTCGAAATGCCGAAATGCCAAAATATTTCAACATGTCGGAATTGTCGAAATGCCAAAACTAGTTTCGACATGTCGAAATTGCCGAAACTGTACGAAATTGCCAGAATAATTTCGACATGTCGAAATTGTCAGAATTGCCGAAATAGTTTCGACATGTCNAAACTGCNGAAATTACATATGAAAATTATTTGTTAATCNTTATTTTATATGGNACGTTACAAATTACAATCAAATCTATCAAACTTGTAACAAACTTGAATTAAACTTGTATTTATCCTATAAAATTAATATTAAATAAGTTGATCAATCTTGAATCTTGATCAACTTCGATTAAAATCTTGAT
>QKYT01000652.1:0-26051 GCA_003550305.1 Glomus cerebriforme
TAATTTAAGTATGAATATATTATATATTTTTCAATAGTATTAAAAAAAACCTGGTAAATCTAACAAAATTCATGTATAAAAATTGTAAAATTAGCTAAAATATAAACTGGAATGGTGACTTTCTCCATAGTAAACTCGTTGAATTTTATAATGAAAGATAAAAAATTTTTTTTTTGTGGCTTATCCAGGTTTCGTAATATTGATTGGTAAGTTATTGTTACATTTAAGCATGACTATGTGGGACAAAATTGAAGTTAAAACATGTGAATTGACATCATTCATATAAGGATCTGTGATAAATTTACTAATTAATTTTGTATCATTGAGTGGCAGATTGGCAATTAATTTGTTCTATTTCTGAATTAAGTTTTAAGTTTAATATCATTTGTGATTTCATTACTTTTTGCTTCCATTTACAATCTTTTTCAGTTAGAAAATGATTATAATTATTATTTTTTTATTTTTATTTTTTATTTTTATTTTTAATGTTATATTTTTTTTGTTTAATTTGTTTAGTTTAGTTTTACATTATTTTATATAATATTTTATATTGATAGAAAATAAAAGGCACATGATTTGTAGATCATGTGATGTCACATGTTTAGTCACAAAAATCATAATAGTCATGATAGTTAGATTAGTTTAATTAATTATGATTATTAAGATTTATTAGATTAGTTAAATTTATTTTATTTGTTATATTTATTATATTAGTTATATTTGTTATATTTGTTATATTTATTATAT
Organism: Glomus cerebriforme; assembly: GCA_003550305.1. Classification (NCBI taxonomy): domain Eukaryota; kingdom Fungi; phylum Glomeromycota; class Glomeromycetes; order Glomerales; family Glomeraceae; genus Glomus; species Glomus cerebriforme. The sequence continues at coordinate 748 of QKYT01000652.1, forward strand.
TTATTTTATTATTATTTGTGTAATGAAATATTCTTATAAAAAGGAGAGATTTTGGATGTAAGTTAGAACTTTAGTCTATTACCACGAACAAGGATAATAACTCAAGTCATTTAGAGTTATCTCTGCGAACAAAGGGATTAATTCTAAAATCTAATCGATACATCCACAAATTTTTCTTAATAAAAACTATATGTTATTATCATAAAACTATCTTGAAAGTATTCTTAATTTTGGCCTTCAGAATTATAAAAGTTAATCATAAAGCTAGGATAAACTCTTATTAACTTGGATCACGTGTAAAATTTCAGTCCTTTGTATTTGTCAAGATAATAATATAAATTTATTATATTGGTTAAATTTCGCAATATGAAACTTCATTTATAAAGTTAAATCAAATATACTATCTTATTCCTTTACTTTATATATATGCAATATTAAATAATCATTTTAACTGTTATTTATATAACCTATAAATGCTATCCAAATTATTTTAGAATATCATAAATATAATTTAAAATATACAAATTCATTCAGTTTATATATAATTTACTAAATAAAGTATTAAAATAATTTGGGATGCCAAAAATAATTTGGAATTTTACTATATCCAAATTGATTTTAGAATTTAAGTAGTATTTATAATATACAAACTTATTAATATATTATTTTTTTCTTCTTAATCTTTTTATATTATCTTAACTCAAACTATTTCTAATAAAAAAATAGTTAGCAACTATTTAGAATAAGCTTATTTAAAAATTACTTATTTACATTATAACAATCAATATTTTACTAAACTTTTAAACTTCACAATATTAATTTTTCTTGCTTTAAAATTATCAAATATGAAACTAATATACTTATTACCAAATATAATAAATTTTTATTTTACTATAAATAATAATATATTAGAAAGCATTTTTTTAAGAATAAGATTTATTAACTTAGAAGTATGCTTTGAAATTTGATTAATCCAAATATCTGATAATTTATTTAAAAAATAATTAGATTTAAATTGATCTATTTGTATTATTAGATTGATTAAATGGATTAATGAATATCTGATCAATTTAATAATATATTTGTATTACTAGTTTACTAAATGATCTGAATTGTTCATCAAATATCTGCATAATTAATCTGATAAAAGATATTCCTTAAAGGAAAAAAGTAAAAGAAACATTAATAATATTTCAAAAATATAAAAACTCTAAAAAAATCTAAAAATTAACTTACTTTCATAATATAAACTAAAATTTAGTTCAGAAAAGATATTTCTTAAAAAAAAAAAAGTAAAAGAAATATTAATAATATTCTAAAGACAAAAAAAAAATCTGAAAAATCAACTTATTTTTTATAATCCAAGCCAAAATCCAGTTTAAAAAAATGGTTTCTAAAGAAAAAAAAGTAAAAAAAATATTAATGATATTTTAAGATAAAAAAAAATCCCCAAAAAATCTAAAAAATTCACTTTTTATAATTCAAACTGAAATCCAGTTCAGAAAGATATCTCCTTAAAAAAAAGAAGTAGAAAAACTTTGATTTCTAACTTACCTTTTGTATTTCAAATTGAATTTCAGGTTCAGAAAGGTATTTTCTATAAAAAAAAAAAGAAAAAGAAATATTAATAATAGAAAAAAGTAATTTATCGTCATGGTGATGCATTACCACCCCGTTATGTAACATATTATATCACGTGACTTATACTATATAATAATTTGTTACCCTTATGTCACAGTATAGTTTTTCATTTTTACTATTTATTCTAGGAACTTAAAATTTTTCAGTGTGATAAATACCATTTGTCATATAATATTCATCACATATTTAATTTTGCCCAAATTTTATAATGCTGGTCAAAATATCTTTATTTGAAACTTAGGTAATATTACACAATCCAAAAAGGCAATTTTGTTTCTCTCAAAAATTGAAATTTTGGGGTACTAAGATTCCCAAAAAGTCAATTTTATTGCAGATTATTTAATTCTGACTGGAATTATAAATTACGTGATACTAGCGATGCATCACTATGGTGATAAATTACAAAATCCTTAATAATATTTCTAATAATAAAAAAAAATGAAAATTTCCTTCTTTTAATTTATCTTTATAATCCAAACTGAAATTCAGATCTAAGAAAGTATTCCTTATAGAAAAAAAAGGAATATTAATAATATTTTTAATAATAAAAAAAAAATAAAAATTCTCTCATTCTAACTTATTTTTATAATTCAAGTTAAAATCTAAGTTCAGAAAGGTATTTCCTATAAAAAAAAGGAATGTTAATAATATTTCAAAAATAAAAAAAAAAACTAGGAAAGTATAGGATTTTAAAATATCTGAAATATACTATATATCATATATAATACCTAATTGTCTGGAGCGAAGCGAAAGACTATATATTTTTATGCGAGGTGATAACCATTATGATCACGTAGCAATTTCTGTTTGTCCGGTCACGTGCCTTAAATTTGATTGATTGATAATAAATAAATATTGATTACTAAAAAATAAAAATATGCACTCTGAACTTAAAATGGTTTCCATTTCCTAGTTTATTTAAATGATTAACTGTATAATTATTATGATGTAATATTCTATTAAAACCTTTTAAATATATCTTATTTTTTATATCTTTGTTCCTTTTTAAGATATTTTATATACTGTATTTAAATATTCCTATTTTTTATATAATTAAAGAAACAAGAACTATTAGAAAATCTGAAGTATTTGATAAATTATAGTATAACTGTACAAGTGTAATAATAAAATGTAATAGTAAAATTAAAAGTAAAAATGTAATACAAAAAAGTTTAACAAAATGTAACAATAAAAACATTAAGAGAATGTGAAATTTCCTTAAACAAAAAAAAATAAATATTACAAACCACATGTTATACTTGATTCTATTGTTATTGTTAGTTATACCTGATCCTGTGGTTATTTATGTGATGTGATAGACAGATATTATATGGTTTTGACTGTAACTTACTGTTCTCTATTATATTTTAGACAATAATATTTTTTTTTATTTTATGCAACTTTGTTTTATATATCTTTTTTTTACATTTTATTTTTAAAAGTAAAATGGTAGTTATTGAAAATAAGAGAAATAAAAAAATATATAATCATTTATCATAAAAGAAACAAAGATAATGAAATATAAGAGAAAAACTAATGATAGTACATTATTTTGAAAATAATAATAAAAATAATATATGTGGAACTTCCAAAAAATTTGATATTTAACCTAAATAATTGTATGATTGGATAAAGAAAAAAGAAATATTATTATTAACTACTTCTTGCTCATATGACTAAACTTCATTTAGGCAAACCTGCTAAATATCCAAAATTAGAAGATGATTTATATATATGGTTATATAAAAAAAAAAGATAAAGAAAATGCTATTATTCAAAAATTAATTACTAGTAAAACTATTTCTTTATCTAAAAGTCCAGAATTTTTAGCAAATAATCTAAGTATTGCTGGAAACAGTTAGTCAGCTCAAATAATAAGTAAGGGGAATACAGAACATCTTGAGTTAAAGTATATAGAATATATAGTCCTTTGCTTATACTCTGGACTAGTTAAATTATTTTACATTATAATTGGTTTAATATTTATTAGATACAAGTAATTTTTATAATGATACTTTTGGCCAGATAAATTTACCACATGTTATGATTTTATTAAAGCTTTTATAAAATATTATTATTGGTAATTACTAACCCCAATTTTTTTAAAACAAATTTTGGGTTGGATGATGAGTAGAAAATCATTTTGGCTAAATAATTTTTAAATGGTATATTTTATTAAACTATATCCATTAAATGATTCTGGGCAATCTGAATTTTTTTTTTTTGATAAATTTATTAAACATTTTTTTATATGGGAAAATTTATTCCTCACCCCGGGGAGAGATCGATATTCCTCACCCCCCTGATCACATTTCCATTTTTGGCATCACCCTTAAACAATGTTTATTTGTTTATCATTCTAATAATAAACTTTTCAAATCTTTTTCTCCTTTCTTTCTTTTCTTTCTTTTTGTTTTAAAAATTTATTTTAGAAGTTTTCATTAATTAATAAAGCTAAATATTTTTTCAATAGTGGTTTAGAACTTGTGTAAAATTTTATNATAAAGTTATATTTTATAATTTCAANAAACGCNCTTTTCATATTGTATAGAGATTTCACAACACAATTTTGTTATTTTAGTTAAACTAAATAGATGAAAAATACTTAAAATAATTGTTCAGCAGGTATGGAAATACTTGTATATGGCTAACTCAAGTGGTTGTGGAGTTATGAATTTTTTTTGTAAAAATACTTAAACGCGTTTTGTTTTTTTACTTTCAAGCGTAATTTGAACACTTTGGCCAAAGAAAACAAGTAAAGGAAGCTTAAGTAAAGTTGTTCAGCAGGCATGGAAATAATTGCATATTAATTTTCATGAGGCTAGCTCAAGTGGTTGTGGAGTTATGAATTTTTTTGTAATAATATTAAAGACGCGTTTTTGGAAAAAATTTAAAATGCAATCATTATATTATATCATTATATAATCACGTGACGGGGTGAGGAATATTGATCTCACCCGGGGTGAGGAATAATTTTTCCCTTTTTATATAATGCTATAATAAGTGTGGGCGGTTGTGACAATGAATTCCTAATCTCAATTTCTCACTATTACATTAATAAACTTATTGACTAATGCTATTCTTTGAAATGTGATATAAAAGATTTAACATGTATTTAAAAATTACATTTGTTATTGAGTGTAACATGATAAGAAGGTACATAAACAAAATACCAAAAAAGAGAAATTGGAATTCCCTGCTGCGGGATTACATAAATGTAACATATAAATTTAGAAATATACAATAAGCAGGTTTAAAATGTTTCAGAACCCTGCATGTACTGCATCCTATCATTAGATGAAACTCTCAAAAAATTTTGATCCCCTTGTTCATTTTGCTCAAAAACTCAACTTCTCAAAAAGTGCAATAAAAAGTATTCAATTCGATGAAAACAAGTCAAAAGTCATATATGGGGAACCAACATTCGTCTGGATCTATTTTCTCTTCAATTGACCAAGGTCAATTTCTTGTGAAAATTTTAATATATTATTATGTATTCACTTCCGTCATTGTTCGTGCCGATGATGCGTATAATCCAGACCAAGACGCTTTTAATTTCGTAATGACCACTTTTATACCTTTCATAACACTTTATGGATTATATTTAATCAAACGGCAAAAAACTAAAAGAAACGAGAAAATTGTAAAAAACGAAATTGATAAATCTCTAGTATATTTTGAAGGGATTCTTACCGACATGGGTACTGTCATTGCATGCTTTATCGTACCTTTGATCGGTTTCGGTTTTGCCGAAATACCAATAAATAATCATCGTGTTTTCATTTACGGAAGTTGTTCCAGTTTATTTGCTTGTGCTTCTTTAATTACCTATTTTTGGTTAATAGAAATTTTCGCTCACAAAAGTTTTAAACATTTACGAGATAGAGGTCATCTTTTACAGTATAATATATTGTTGACCATTCCGTTTGCGATCATGGACATATTTTATATAATATTTGCATTTTCTGTTGATAATTTAAATATTAAAATCATTGTTTTTACTTATTATGGAATTTCACTCATATGTAAGACTATAGCCAAGATTAAATTTGGACATGATCGAATAAAATTTTTAAAATATGTCACCTTATTAAGTTTACTCGCTTATTTAGTCTTTACATGTTATTTATCCGCCGTGTTTCTTAGTACGAATTTTTATCAAACACAATTTATTCTTTTGATTGTGACTTTGGCTATATTTAGAATTTTTTATTACTTTGATGAAGATGACGAAGATGAAGAGGATGAGGAGGATGAAGATAAGAATGAAAATGGGGATAGCGAAGATGATAGGGGTAATAATTATGTGGATGATGATGAAGAGACAGGAAATACAAATAAGGATGAGAAACGATGTCTTACTCATGGATATATCAATTTTCTTATGTCTTTTAAAAGAGGAGATGAGCGACGAAAATATAAATTTCGTCCTACTTTATTTATATGGATAGCATGTATAGTAATTCCATTCACGGTGTTTATTCCCGTATTATTATAATTAATATTTTGCTATTTTATCTTTAAAGAAATTTGTATCTTCAGTAATAATTATTAATTATTAAATGAACTTTTCATTTGTTTTAATTTTACTACTAGATTATAAAAAATTTTTTTTTATATATAACGTACGAGTAATAAAACATTAAACGGTCTGGGAGTTATAAAACCAGTTGTAAAAATATAAAATTCTAAAGCACGTGACTTTATTCATCCGGATTCCGTATTATAATCCGGATTATATTGAACCCTTGACTTTACAACTTTATTAGTCTGATCGATATTTGATCGGAATTTTCCCATGTTACATATTAATGGATCTTCAATGCATCATGCAATTATTTTAAGCGCACATTTAAATTATAAAATAAAAAATAAATTAAATGCCTAAAACAAAGAAGTAATGGTCTATTTATACTGTAATAATGTAAAAAAAAAATTATTGCGTGTTTGCTTTAAGTAGTTAAATCAAAATAAGTGGTGCTTAAATATAATGTTTAAAAAATGTTTTCCACAACAGAAATTTTACGTTTCAATTATGCAACATTAAATCACTTGACAAACTTTGACAAACATTCCTTCTGTAAAGTCAAACCAATTAAATTTGAAATAAACAATCCATACATTAAATGAAATTTAATTATATTGTTTTTGGATAAAAAAAAACGCGCGTATAAATTTAGTTCAAATAGCCTTTGTTTCTTTTTTTACTTTTACCAAAACATTTACAAAATCAAAATTTACTCAGTTTTTTTTTTTTTTTAAAAAAAAAACAACGACGACTTATTAAAATAAAGTTTACTTTCTTTTTTTAGTCGTCTATATTTATCTTTCTTAAAAAGAGCGCTTATAAAAGTTTGAACTTGGAAAGCGCTGATAACTTTCTTTCTTTCTTTTTTTTTTTTAAAAAAAAAAAAATACGCTGAGTTTTTTTTAAGGACTTGTTATATATACCAATAATAATAATAATGTCAACTACCACGGCTTCTCGTTTACCTTCACGACTCCCCGCCAAATCAGGCAAAACTGTAAATGGAACTTCAACTGGGCAACAACAAAAAACTCTTTCTACGCCTTCAAAATTACAAAAAGTATCAGTAAAAACGAAACAGAAGCCACCATCATCTGGTATGAATAAGAGTCCTAATACCATTTCGTCCACCACGCAATTACAATCAACTACCAATAGCGACGCTCCTACTGCAACAACGACAAATGTTGATCAAACGACAAAAAAACGACCACCTATTAAGACGAATATTGATGTTACGAATAAATCTTCGCCGGTAAGAAGTATGTTACCCTCCCCAAAATCAAGTATTTCTTCATCGATTACAAATGAGTCTAAAAGCCCTACAAAGAGAAATTTAATAGCGCAAACAGCTAAACAAACATCCCTATTGAAGCGGAAAAGTGAGGATATTACCGGTCGTAATGTACGTGTTGCACCCTCCTCAGATAACAAAAAATCCAATATCCAATCTCCCAAATCTATCACATCAAAAATCACGCCCCGTAAGAAGGCAACATCAAAAACACAACAACAATCTCGCATTTCTATGAAGAATTCTGTTAATTCCACTACTCCTACTCGAAAAACCGAATCTCGTACAGAAAATATCAAACTTCTCGCAGAAATTGATGAGCTCCGAGCCGAAAACAAAAAACTACAGGCTGAGAATAAGGAGCTCAGGCAAGAAAAAGGTTTGTTGACAGTCGATGTTTGTCAAATGGAACATCGTTTAGCATGTGAAGAATCACGTGTTTTCGAGTTGGAGGTGGATGTTGCCGATTTACGTAAACAATGTAGTTTATTAAATGGAAAACATGATCAATTAGATCGCAACCGTGACCAATATCAAAACGAATTAGAAATTGCCAATAACTTAATTATGGAGCAAGCTGTCACCATGTCCGATCAACAATCTCTCATTGAAGAGCTCATGGCCCAATTGGACGAACAAGAACGCGTTTGTCAAGACCTCCAGAATGTCATCGATAACTTCAAAACGAAACATAATATCCTTGATGAACTCAAAGACATTAACTTTGCTTGGCAACTTTTCTAAATCGTTATCCGAGACTTTTTTTTCATCGGATATCTTTGCGGAACTAAATTTCATGTCCGTTTAATTATGATTCCATATTTTTGCGTCGGTGGACACAAAATCATGACTTACGTTCCTTTCTTTTTCTTGCATATACTCGTTAATGCATTTAATGACGATTCTTCTTTAAATTGATATTACTTGCACTTTATGATTATATTATTATCATTAATTTGTATCATTACAATTTTACTGTGCGGGTAATGTTAATTTGAAGTTTTATATTGAATTTGAGATTTTTTTTTTTTTTTTTTTTTTTTTNTTTTTTTTTTTTTTTTTTTTTTTTGTGGTGTATAAATTTTTTTCGCTGTAATTGTGAATAAAGTTTCTCTTACTCAGTTTACAGTATAATCTGCTGTTATTCCTAATAATAAGGTCTCGAAAAAATGTAAATAAGTAAAATAGTGTATATTATATTAATTAATCAAACTCCCTAAATCCGATGTTTAATAATTGATCGTCATCTTGTATAACTATCTTTAATTAGTGTTTATTATTTAACAATGTACAGTTTATTTAGTGAAACCTTGAAAAAAAAACCCCCCGAAAATAAAAATTATACAGTACTATAAATATTAATTATGTTATTAATAAAATGCTATAAATATTTTTACAATTACTTAAACACCCAAATTTTCGAATATAATGCCGGTCAAAGGTCAAAGATTTTATATTACATAATATAGGGATGCTCAATATCGAGAAAATATGAAAAAAATACGTCAATCTAATAAATCATCATTTCCACAACATAACCAATTTTTCTTTGATTTCTTTTTCTTTTCGGTATTATTAGTTGATCTAGTTGTAGTTTGATTCGTTGTAGGATTATTTGATTCTATTATTTCTTCTGGGTTCTCTTCGATTTTAATACTGTAAAATTGAGAGAAAAGAAATAATTTAGAGTAATAAATTATGAGAAATGAACTTTTAACTTTTGAATTTTAAAAAAATTATTAAAACAGATGATCACATAATTTGGTTTAAACAATGGTTTATTGACACAATTCTTGTTATGAAATTATTAACTAGTATGCATACATTCAATTAATCAGTATTTTAAATATATCATTACAATTATAACTTATGATTATATGAAAACTAGTAATCTACATTCTTGCTATCTATAAGATTGCTTACGCTTTTTTTCCATTTACGTATGCTGAAACAACTTCAGCGAAATCCTTTCCTTGAAGTCTCGAGGCTTCCTTTTCTTTTTCTGAGATTGGACGAGATGCATCAGATCCGGTTATTGTTCCACTTCCCCATGGACCGCCTCCAATAATTTCGTCAACTTTGCCATAATGGGGTATTCCATTTTGGAGTGGGACGTAAATGATACCATGATGGGCGAAATAAGTTACGGTAGTGAAAGCTGTAGTTTCTTGTCCACCATGTTGAGTTGATGTAGAGTAAAAGATTCCAGCAAATTTTCTATTCAAAGCATTTGTGTACCATAATTGTCCTGTGCTATCTAAAAATGCTTTGAATTGAGCTGGTAAAGTACCAAATCGAGTTGGGAAACCAAATAAGAACCCATCTGCTTCAGCAAGTTTATCGGCTTTTTATTTAAAAATAATGTTTATAAATCAATATTAATTAAACAATTCTAAGTATTAATATTTTTAAATAATTGAGATTAAATTTGGATTCTCTACCTGTAATAATTGGAATATCCGGTTTTGGTGGTGCATGCATTTTGTCTAAAATTTCTTGAGAAAGAGTTTCGGGTACTTGATACAATTCGACTTCGACGCTTGGACTAACTGATTCAATACCCTTCTTGACCTCGAGAGCCAATTGGTAGATATGGGTATAAGTAGAGTAGCTATATAATCAAAAAAAAGGTTATTTATGGTAATGATTGGCTTAAATTTCAATCAATCTTTTCTATCATTTTTGGATACTCACATGACAACAAGGATTTTAACCATTTTGAAGATTTTTTTTTTAAGAGGAGGATTTAGATTTTTTTTATTTATTTAATTTTTGTTGAGAATGAATATTTCAAGCTCCAATCAATTGTCCTTTTATATTTTTTTCGTCGTTATAGCAAGTCATGTCATACAGTACATTACAAATTGTCGAGGAATTCTAAGATTGACATTATTATTAATCAGATCATTTGAAAGATTACAAATACGTTTGCATTGCCAGAATTATGTTTCAATTTAGCCAGCATTACAACAATATCATTTTGCCATTTTCCATAATTAAATATCCCGTCCAAGCCTAAGATCTACATGCGTTTAATGGATTAATTACAAATACTTTTATATTAAATCACGGGCCATATATAAAATTGGATTAATAATCAGGGAAATTATGACATTTCATGTGAACAAATACAAACAAACCGGAAAAAACCAAAAACAGTATTGATCGTCTTTTTCATGTAGATTGATCAGGATTATCCAAAAATCGGGGGAGATCTATTGTTCATTTATATTTAGATAAACTATTGCAATCAAATTGAAAAAAAAAGTCACTTTAAAATTCTAATCCGGAAGAAACACGTTCATGATTAAATACTTCAATATAATAAATTTTAATCATACAATTATACAGTGCAGTATTACCAGGTTAGTTGAAACAACCTCGAAATGACCTTAGATGACCTCAAAAATTTGCCATCACTGCTGTACATCAATTAAAATTTACTACTAGCAAATTTGCCGCATACAAATAATAATATCTTCATTAATATTTAATATAAACAAAAAAAATCCTCCTTTCTTATATCCTATACTTTCAAGATTTATAGATAATTTAAACTTTAAGATATCATTCTATTGTTTTCACTAATTTAACGAGACAATAATAAAACAAGTGATATCATAAAGTTTAAATTTCTCGCAGTAGATTCTTAACACGATCCTTTTTTACGACAATCACGCATTGTAAAAAATAGTATAGTAACGCTTCACCTTTAGTACTTCGATAAACCAAATTTTCCGAATATTCACTAAATAGAACCAATAAAACAAAATTTTTAAAATATTTTTATGTTCAAAAAAATTATAAATTAAAATTATTAGATGGGGGTAAAAGTATCGGTCTTCGACCGATACCCCCTTATTTAATAAAAGTATTATCTGTTATTAGTTAGGCTATTAGGATGCCTCCACCTCTACTTCCACTACTGCAACTGGAAATGAGACGCTTACATTAGCGGACGAAATTAAAAAATATAATTCGGCTGAGCTTATCTCGTTTTTGCAGGGGCAGGACTTGGGATCTGACGAGGATGACTTAGAAATAATTCGCAAGGAGAAGGTTAATGGCCGGGACTTTCTCAAAATGACCAAGCAAGATTTTCTGAGATATTGATATAAAGGCTGGTCCTGCGCTGGTCTTGCGGACTTCGCTAAGGAGTGTAAGGAGAAAAATTGAGGGCCTTTTCGTCTTACTGCAGTTTGAAAGAGGTTTTAACGAGATACGGTATTGACTCCAATGGCACGGACACCATCCCACTATTTTCTCTACAAACCCACGAAATTTAAGACACCAGCAAGCACTTCGAGCATTGTATGGCGGAAATTTTAGTCAGGTTAAAAAACTACGGGTCTTTGGTCGTGGATAGTTTGGAAGCTAATCGCAACGTGGCAATTCTTCATACCGCAATCAATGTCACCAGGGATGCTACAGGGAAAGAATCCAGTATGAGCCCAAATACGAAGTAATAGGTGATGAAAGTTTGGGACGTGTTGACTTCGCAATCAAGGTAATGGGATAAATTCTTAGCATCTTTTAGGGGGTATACTAATACCATATTTTCGTACCAGGAAGCCGAGGACTTACTTGTGTCACTGAAGACAAACCACAGCGAAACATAGTCGAAGGCTTCGCTCAGAATATCAAACAGATTGAAAGCTCTTTCCAAACGAATAAGAGGAAGCGAAAGCGGGATGATGACGATGATTTCGATTACCTCTATGGCATTGTCACTACAACTCGGGACTGGCACTTCCTGCTGTACACTCCGGGGATTATTTCACAAGGCGGTAAGTTACCATTAAGCATCGAATTTTCCGTTTGATAAAGAATCCATAGAATATCAAACATTACGTAATGGCATTAAAAAGGTGCTGGGCATAGTAGTGGGATTATTAAAGGATAGGGCATGTGCGGAGAGTAAGAGGGTTAAGATAGAGTCGCACCGCTCGAAAAAATAATAATGTACATTAGCATAGACATCATGTATCGTGGGGCAGAGTCCCACTCTTGTATTCATTTTTTATCTCTATATTAATAAAGCGAAATCTTTACATTTTCCACATAACATTAAATAATTCCCGTCGTGTATAAAATTATTACCAATCATGTCATCCGAGCTTGAAGTATTGAGACCGAGAAAGCCAAGATTAAGGCTAGGAATGCTGAGCTTCTAAAGCAGGTTATGAGGAGAATGCCAGGCGTGATGCTGAAATTGCAAACAATGAGGAGAACAAACAGCAAAGCCAAGATATTTCTCCCAAAGAGGTTGTCAATGTACTAGCTCTGCTGTAGACTGGTGTGTTAATGCCAAGAAGGAGTCATCGGAGGAAAAGAAGATGGACTCTTTCCTGGATGAGGTGAATAAGAAAAAGGTTAGTGATGAGATTAGACAGAGAAAGTGAGAGAATGAACTTCAAACCAAAGAGTCTCTTCCATCACCTAAAGAGAAAAGTCCTCAAGACCTCAACTTGGTTACTCAGCCACATCATCTGAAATATCAGCTAATTTAAATGGTGGTGAAGTACCTTCAGAAGACAATATATGTGGCAAAATGGATTCAAAGTGCAAGAAAGAGAAGGATGTGGATAAGCTTAAGCAAGAATTATTTGTCCTGGAGATAACTTCACATGATATTGAGTCATTGAAAAAGCAAAATCATGTATCTGAAATTTTCAAGACTGGTTGTTCCAGAAAATCTAGCATTGACAAGGCATTATCAACATCTAGCTCAGTATGCAATAAAGCTAAAGATAGTGTGAATCAAGCTAATTATGAAGAAATATTATATTATGTTGATCCTTCTATATGAAAGATTTCAGAATTCAGCTTAATGGAATTATAGAAAATAGTGAAAGTAAATTTGGTAAAAGAAGGCAAGAAGCTTACTGTATGATTCCATTACAAAACAGCTTTCTATACTCCATAAAAAAAGATCTTAAGAATTCTTCCAGAAATATTAAGGAATATCTTGTGCAAAAAAACTCAAAGAGCTAAGAAAATTTATATTATTCAAAAGAAATAAGCCTAGATAAAATCAAACTTATCAAAAATAATCCTATTTAATGAGTTCTTATAAACCTCTAATATATGTCTCAAATAGGATTCAATTCGTTCAGATTTCTCAGAAATAGATTTTAATGGGATAGGATCTTTAGAATAGTGCAAATTCTCTGACAAGCTCTTTTGACAAGACTTTTAGGTAGTCTATCGATAATATGTTTATAGTTAAAATGAAACATTTTATTAGGTATAGTTTTGTGCAAAAAAAAGTTTACATATAAGAAATTTACCTATAAGCCATAGCATTGAAAGCTTTTATTTTAATATTTAAAACTTTTTATGTTAATGTCATGACATATCTGAAAGATCGGCTAAAAATATTAACTAATCATGTGTGCATTACAATTTGTAACACTGATCACTTTTTCCAGCATTAATAAATAATCACGTTTTTGCGATACAGATAATAAATTTTTTACTAATTCATTTTGCAATTGTCTGGCCTTAAGCTCAAAATTTTTGGCCATAATTTTATTATTCTCAGCCTCATTCTTGAACTCAAGCCTGGCAATGCATATTTTCAATAAATTGGTTTCATCTATTTCAGATTGCATACTTGTATAATATAGTATTATTTATACTATATATTCAAAATAAAAAAACACATAATGGAAATTTTGCTGACAGGCCATAAGGAAAATAATTGCCAAGAAAATTTTTATTAGTACACGAAGGTATATTTGTGAAATAGACTATCAGAGTCAGTTTTATTATAATACAAATAATAGTATATCTATAGCTGAAGGCGTTAAAGTTAAAGAATAGGTTCATCTATAATTTCGCAATACCTGCTAGTGGTATCCCAAAATTTGGTACTCATCCTCATATTTTTAAATTCCTTATCATACCAGAAGTAGATGACATTTAATCACCTTTTCTGAAGTTTTTCATATGACCAGTATGAGTCAGATATAACAAAATCTTCATGGAAGAAATATACAATCCAGATTTCTTGAGGACGAAGTTGCTTGGTATACTTGAAAACTTGCTTAAAATGTCCATTTAATTTTGAAATTGATGCTATCACCAAAAGTTCAAGAAAAGCTTCTGGATAAGGGCTATTAAGCTTCTTTATAATTAGGTCACAATAAAGGTGATGATAGTTGCTATCATAATACCAGTAATCTCAAAACTATAGAACTTTCTTAACCAATTCGCTAGGATCTGGTACATTTCAGTATTATATATATTCTTCTGAGAAACTTTAATAAAATATTCAGAATTTACATATATATATGGTTTGAGCTTTTGTATGAGCAGGAGGATCCTAATACTATTGTGCCTTAATCAAAGTTACGAACTACAATCTTTAAGATGTTCAAGACATCTATAGAGCTATCATTTCATAATAGAATATCTATAGAAAAATCCATAGGAATATTCAAACCTTTGCTAATACTTCATTTTTTAGTAATAGGTGCAGAAAAAACTAATAAATCTAATTTTAGTGGGATTAGCTTCTTTACCACCTCTTCTTATAAGTTAGAAGTATTGGTTAAAGGTTTGTGACCTTTTTTTTTATTGACCTATATAAAAAATGGATAAATTGGATCCTCTCAGTAATAAGTATCATTATTGAGATAATAAAATAAAAAATTATATTTTTAGAATGATGTTACTGAAAATAACAACCACATATTTTAAAATAATATGCTCAGAATATTCAGTATACTTTTATTGAAAGGAAGGCATATAATCAAATCCTCTTCCAGAAATAATAAATCTTTGTCAAAAAGTATCACTAAATAATCTCACAATATCTATAAGAATAAATATATTAAAGTATTGCAATAACTAAGAGCTTATATATCCTCAAGCAAAAGCTTCTTGTGCTTAACATACTATATCTAAAAAATGCATGTTTGGGCATATAAAATAGAAAACACATATCTTTTTATTAAGTAAAAGATTTCTAACAACTTTAAGGATCTTCTGCGAGGTATTTAGATCATCACAAAAAATATATAACTAAATGTATTGTAAAATATCATATATATATTGTTTCTTTCAGTAGGTCCAAATATATTAGTTAACCAGGATATAAAATGCTGAATAGATCATATACTGCATGAAAAGAGCCAAAAGTATTTTATTTTGCCTTTTTTGGAAGTTCTTGTTTCCTTTTTTAATATTTTAGCTTATTTTTTAAGCTTCATAGCAGATCCCCACTTTATACTATCCTTAATAAATTTTATTTCAGTCATATCTAGAAAGATTTGACTATCTATTTTCTGTTTATAAAGAATTTTAAAATTGTTCTCATCAAGATTTATGTCCAGGTCATGTAAGAAAATAATAAGAGTTTTAATATCCCAATTTTCAACCAAAGAGGAACGAGTTGAAGTTGCAGAAATAGACATAATAATTTATTGCTGGAAGTGAAAGAAGAAGTAAAGAATGAAAAAATATGTATACTGAACTTATCTTTTATGGTTTATAGCTTTTTTATAAATAAGAAGAAATGCGCTAGAGTTTGTTTTTAGTAAGAGGCACGTAAATTTATTTTTGTAACAATGCAAGTATCACAAATTGGCATATTGTTATTTTAGTGTGATTAGTATTATGTTACTCAGGAGCTAATCCAGAATAGGCAGATCATAATTTTATTTGGCATAAACCTGCAGGTAGTACATTTCACTAGATGGATCAGAAATTTATGTTGTACATGCCTACATGCATTATGGCTGGACAATATATTATTTTATTAAGACAAAATTCAGAATCTGGGTCAAGGATTGATCTGGAAAATTTGGTGCACTAATTTACTATTATTATCCAAATCTGATAAATCTACAGTAACTGGATTATACAGCTGGGTAAAAGCTTTGATTTTTAAATTATTCATCGGCAAGTCATATGTGACTAGCCCTTTACTCATATATTTCTTATACTTTGAAATTCTAACAAAATTTTTAGAGTTAGATTTCTTATCAATATGATAGTATTCAGAATTCCATAGCCATTTTAATATGTCAGTCCATTTCACCTCCCATATCAAACCTCTAATGATTATATAGCCTTATTGATATAATAATTTCAAAGAGAGTATAAATGCTATATTTGTTAATCTTAAATGTAACTGAACTTCTTTTTCCAATATCAATTCCAAATCATTCGATCTAAAACCCAATATTCATGAGTAGGAATTCTCTTTAAAAACTTCATATCATCAGGAGATCATTTCTCATCACTTTTCAAACCTATTTTGCCAAAGATTCAGGTCTTTTCTTGTAATTCTTATAAGCTCGCCAAATAACTGTTGCATAGAAATTTTCAAAGCCATAATTATAATAGTATTTAGGAATCAAGAATCCCCAAGATCACTTCATTGATCTTTCTGAACTTCTTAAAAAATACTTTATTAAAATAGATTAGAGGATTTAATCCAGAATAGGTAGATCATGCATAACACCTTTGGCCAATTTTTATCCTATAGGTGATATATTTTACAGGCGATTATCCATACAGATTATCAAGATTTAATATTGCGTAGTATACTGACCAAAAATTTATTAATTATCAACATTATTAGAGAATGATATAGGTTCAGTTCTGTCCGATTCTGTCAAATTTAACACAGGTTATATGGTTTAATTTTTTTCATCCAGATTTAATAAATCCCTGCATGTGAATACAAATCTTCTGCAGTATATCATTAGAAGAATAAATCATGTGACACAATACAATTTCTGAGAATAATTAGAACAATTACAGATAAAAAAATTCACATTACTATGGGTCTAAAAATCAAATTTGGATCTATGTTTGGAAAAGAGGTCAATATCATTCAAAAAAAAATATGTAAGGAGTCATTTATTAATACTGTTTTTGTTTAATTGTTATAAAATAATAAAGTAATATTTTGAAAACTGATTTTTTATTGATAAACTATTCTATACTTTTTTTTATTAAATGGTGAGATTGGCGAGATTTTATCAAAAAACAACTGGTGAATGTATTGAAAGAAATGATAATGTTCGAGTCGATCAAGATGATTTTGTTACGTGGTATAAGGTTCAAGGTCTATTCACCAAATATTCCTGACTTCTTCAAAATGTGTGGACCCGTGCAATTAGCTCTCAAGACTCTTTGATAATAGTCAATAAGTACAGAAAAAGTATGTATATTTTTGCTTAATAGAAATACTTAGCTGTGTTAAACTTAAAATTATCGCTAGATCCTTGTTTAGGAAAGAGAAGATTCAAAGCGATGAATGATATTTGCCACATCATCGGTGAATAGTACCATATCGCATTAGACCGTTACAATAGAAAATTGCCAGATCATAAAAAATTCGATAATTTTATTGAATTGTATACTCAGGTAATTAATCATGAAAGAACTAAGAAATGACTTGCTGAAGTACTTAGGAACAAGAGGATGAGCTTTCGAGATTTAACTATATTAATTTAATATAAAACAAATTGAAATAAAAAAATCTATAAAGATAAATTAAAGTAAGGCACACCTGCACAAGAATCTAGTATGCAGTTGCATAATGCCCTCAGATTATTGCAAATAGCTCCCAATCTATCAGGAGATTTTTGGAGGGCATTTGACAAATGCGTGAAATGGTATTATAGAAATAACTAATTTTTATATCTTATCTCTATTTCATGTTTGCTAGTTCTTAACCTTCAATGTAACAAATTTATTAAAATTTTAAATGATTGATAATGATCAAAAGAAAATATTTTGAGAATTTCTGCTGTAAATGTGACCAAATAATAATATATCTATGCTTAAAATCTGCCTTCCATAATTTCAAAGGCTTTACTAAAATATTTGCCAGCTTCTGTATCTTTGTAAAATTCACCAACTGTTTTCAACATAAGTTTGTCCAATTCGATCTCAGTCAATTTGGATCCCCGTGGTGCATCGGGTAAATCATCATAATTTTCATTTTCAAAATCATATTCACTAACTGGACTTTCCGGTAATAATGAGATAATTTTGAACCCTTTATCTAATAAATCCCACGCAAGCTTTTCACGTTCATGATATTTAAGATTTTCCATATCTTTAACAAGATCTTGATAAGATAAATCCACCACAGCCTTTTCATGTTCATCTTCTTTGTCTTTATTTTCATTGACTCTTCCTTTAATGAGAACATCGCGATAAGATAATTTTTGGGTATTAATTATTGGTACAGTTTCATTTTTGTTAACCTTTTTCTTCACACGAGCATCATTTTTATCTTCGACTTTTCCTTTAACAAGAAAAGAAAATATATTAGGACAAGAGAAAATATAATTTATCATGTATATTTAACAAAGAT
Organism: Glomus cerebriforme; assembly: GCA_003550305.1. Lineage (NCBI taxonomy): Eukaryota > Fungi > Glomeromycota > Glomeromycetes > Glomerales > Glomeraceae > Glomus > Glomus cerebriforme. The sequence goes on from QKYT01000652.1 coordinate 19,552, forward strand.
AGTTTTTTAATAATCTGATAATATTTCATTCTTAATTAAAGATACGTGGTTTTAGCTCATCTTCGATGTAAATTCTAACTACTAGATTAGAGAAAATTGTGATAACATACCTAAATTCAATTTTTCATTTTCATCATTAGTATCAGAGTCCACAAAGCTATCATTATAATTCATAATCAAGTGTTGACTTAGCGTATCAGGAGAACCAAATCACAAACGATTGCAAATTGGGCACTAAAAACAAAAGTTAACGTGATTAATTCAGTCATCCTTGTACTTATAAAACAAAGTAACAGATAAAGTATTGATTACCTTGAATGGTTTTTGTTGGATGTGTTAACGTAAATGCTCTGCAAAATCCAATAATAATTATTATTTCTACAAGATCGATAGAATAAGCAAAGCTAAAAGTATTTATATTTTTATACCTTCTAGTTTAAATTGTATCACTTGAAATTGATCTTTTGCAAGAATTGGTCATACTGAATAGAATTCTGGAAAAGTCAGGTGCTGAGATGCTTAGCCAGTACTAGTGTAGTTATTATAGAATTTGTACTTGGGGGTTTATATTGCTTAATTTGGATGCATTTTTGATTAGTATTATATGGTCACATGATTTTTTGTTATATTGATATCAGATAAAAAATTTTTCATATGTGATAATCTAAAACATGTCATTTTATAAATATAGTAAAGAAAGAATGTAAAAAAGGTAGTATTTAAGTGTGGCAAAATAGTTAAATTAAATCAACGCTATCCTTTAATTAATCAGAAAATTGCATGCAAATTTGTGCGCAATTTTCAACATTGTTTAATTATTTATAACATGAAATTGCACTAATTAATCTAATTTTTTTTCGATTTTTGTGTAGAAAACATCATGAAATTTATGTTAAAAATATTATTTCTTACAGAAGTTATTTTTTTTAAGTAATTGACTTATAGACAAGTTTTTGCATTAGTAAAAATTAGCAAAATTATATTTTATGAAGTTTTAGAAATTTAAACGTGTCACATTCATTATAGAATCTTAAGTTATATATATATTATGTATTTTATTCCACTCTACAACTTTTACTAAGTTTTCAAAGAAGGTTTAGAAGGCCAATTTTGACTTTACATATAGATGAAATTTTGCTAATAGTTAATTACTTAATAATTATTTATTTACATGAAATTACACTAAATAACCTGCCCTTTTTTTTATTTTTACTTAGAAAATATATATAATTTTATAAAAAAAATATTACTTTTTTGTTTTAAAAAATTTTTTTATAGAAAATTTTTTATATTATTAAATTACATAGTATTTTTTTAAGATTTTAAAAATAAAAATAAGTATGTATTTATTGTAGCTGTAAAAATTACATATTACATGTAAATTTATCTATTNTACAACTTTGTTTAATAGTAAAAAGTATATTCCATTCCATTTTCAACTTCAATATATCATTTTTGGTATTATGCGAAAACGTATACATTTTAGACTTTGTCACGTAAAAGTTTATTATGCGATCATGTATAATTTTATTATACGATCACATATAAAAATATATTAATTTTTGTTACACTATTATATACACAAATAGATTAGATTTTGTTACATCATCATGTATTAAATTTACATATTAATTTTGTTTATATGTCTTTAATTTTAAGGTGTATATTTTTAAAATATTTGACGTATTCCATATATTTCAAAATAAGTTTCTGCTATGCAAACACATTACTGAGTTATCAAATTTATATATACTATACATATAAAATACTGATTATTTTAAATTTAACTCTTTAAATAAGCAAAAAAAATCTCACTAGGAATAAAAATTTTCTATGTTCAATAAATAAACTCAAATCCTACTTATTTATATATTATTCAGAGGTCCTGTTCAGATCGGTCTGAAATAGATCTGAACTGATTTGAATCTGACTGGATCTGATTCAAACTGATCTGAAACTAATTCAGATTTGAACTGAACTAATTGAATCTAATTAATCTAAAACTAAACTGAATTAAAACTGATTCAAATCTGAAACTGAACTGATCTAAATCTAATTATTTGTTCAGTTTTCTAAAAAAAAGAAGGAAGACGTTAATTACGTTACCTAAAAGTAAAAAAAATAAAAAGAAATAAACAAACTAACCTCTTAGTTCATTCGTTCAAGTTTCATTCATTCAGCTTTATCCGTTTGTCCAGTTTTCTAAAAAAAAAGAAAAGGGAATGTTACTTATATTCCCTAATAATTAATATAATAAAAAAGAATAAACTTACATTTATCCAAAATCCCAGTTGTTTGGCTTTATCCGTTTGTCCAGTTTCCTAAAAAAAAAGAGAAAAAGGAACTTTTTTCTTCCCAACAGCAAGATATAAAGCCAATTATAGTCCCTTTTAAGCATTTGTAAGAATAATTTGAATAATGGCAAATAATCGTGTACTAGTACAAGTTTTAAATATGACTGATAACATTAATCAAATCGAAGGCGTTGGGAGAATATCAATGGATGTTTTCTCCATGCAGGGTTTAATACTATTGGGGATTTGAAGGAGGAAGTTGGTTATGCACAATGTATTCAAGAAGCAATTGATGTACTTAAAGAAGAAAGATCGAACAAGTGAAAAATGCCAAAGCATATCCCATGTGTACTATAACTTTTTGACTGGATGGATGATCCCATTGTAACACCCAGTGGACACTCTTATGATAGAACAGCGCTTGAGTGATGGCTTAAAAATAAACCATATGATCCTCAAACGTGACAGCCATCAGGTTTATGCAAATAGAAATCTTAAAGATGCAATTGATCATTACAGAAATAACTTTCTTTGCTTTATGGTACCATTTACAAACTAATATGTACTGTTATATTTTCACATCATGTAAAGCGATATAGTCGCAATTTTTATGTATTATTGTTCGCTTCCGGCGACATTTATTTCATAAATAAAGTATTATTTTATCGAATGTACATAAGAAGCGAGTCACGTGTAATGATGCAATGCCTGTGCGACATAAAAACCTATATTAACGCCCAGTATTTTAAATTTTTATCCTAACACATTTTTTGTATCCGAGCCCAAACAACGTAGCTATGTCTGAAATTAATACACCCGCCTCCACCTCTACTTCTGCTACTGCTACTGTCTCACGTTAGCGGACGAAATAAAAAAATATAATACGGACGAACTTATCACGTTTCTGCGGGGACAGGACTTAGGACTTAGCGAGACAGCTCTCAAAATTTTAGAAGACGAAGAGGTTAATGGCCGTGACTTCTTCAAGACAACCAAGAAGAGCTCCGTAGTTATGGCATGAAGGGTGGCCCTGCTGCGAGACTTGCGGACTTTGCCAAGGAGTGTAAGGATAAGAAGTTGCGCTCGTTCTCCTCGTACAAGAGTAAGAAAGACTTGAGAGAAGTGTTAGCAAAGTATGGCGTTGAAGATGGGCGAATAATAGACATACCGCAATTTACACCAAGTATGTTTTTTTCACTTATTTTTATCTTGCTGAACTTTCAGAACTGTATAACTAACATATGGTAATTCGCTGATTTATAAAGAACCACACAACATCGACGATAAGAACGAAGCCTTGTCTTAAGGATATACGTCTCAGGCTACGCAATATGGGTCCCGTTGTTGAAAGCAATGAAGCAATTCGTTGTGAATATATTTCGGTAATCCTCCATGCATGTATTAATATAGTCAGAGAACTTACTGGGAAAAAAATATCACTAAACCCGCAGTTCGAAGTTGTTGGTGAGGAAAATTCAGGTCGTGTGGACTATGCAATTAAAGCACTTGAGGAATTAATTTGCATCACGGAGGGTAAACAATATCAAATTGCTATTGGGTTCGCTCAGGTTAGTATTTTTTTATTCCGAAGTTTCTTAAGACCTGTTCCATTAACTGATTTGATACCTCTGGTCGTCTATAGAATGTTATACAATGCGAAAGTGCTTTCCAAACTAACAAGAGAAAACGAAAGGCGGATGATGCTTTCGGTGAAGAATATGATTATCTCTTCGGGATCGTGACTACAGCTACGGAATGGCATTTCCTCCTTTATACTCCAGATGAGATTTCTTGCACGAGTAGAAATCCACTCAATATTCGTTTTGTCGAGACTGCTTTGGAAGAAGGTTCGGAAGTTGAAAAGGAGTTGTGTAAAAATGTGAAGCGGGTGGTGGAGGTTATTGTTGGGTTATTAAGGGAAAGGGTGGATGTTGAGAAAGAGCCTAAGAATAAAAAGGCTAGAGTCTAATAAGAATACCTTAAAAAAGAATAATAATAGCGTTACTCCGCAACCGTTTGTATATTAGCATAGTCTTCATGTATCAGCTCCTGATGGAGCGCCCTTCAGGGCACGGGCAAAGTCCCGATCTTGTATTTATTTTCGTATGTATTAATAAAAAATTTTCCAAGAAAAATTTCAGCGAACTTGGTTCGCCCAAATAATGAGACTTCAATAGAAAGAAATGGAGAACGGTCGGCCCAAGACATTATTAGTCTATATGAAATTGCGCGTGATGCAGAAAAAGATGCAATCGAAGCCAATAAAGAAGAAACTTTGCGTTGGTGTTACTATGCTAGAGAATTTAAGAGAATGTATAAAGATTTTATAGTCAGCAATAAAGTTGGGGAAAAGAAAGCGAAAGGTCAAGTATATGATTTTATTATCAAACATCTTCCCAACACTAAACGCAAAACTTTATGTAGGCAAACGCAAAAATCTTTGAGGATTGACGATTTGTTCGAAAAAATAGGAATGGATAAGTTTCAATTCATAAAAACGTATAGTGCAGATACTATTTCAAAATTTACTAATTCTCAGATTCAAACGATTATAGACCACTTCACCGAAAAACCTAATATAGAATTTGCCGATGATCACGATATTTCTATCGATTCTGAAGAGGTATCGGAGGCCAGTGTCTCTACTCACGTTCATGTTAAGGCAGCTGATTACGAGCCGAAGGATGAGCCGGAGGTTGATGACTATGATGATGGCTTTCGCAGAGAGTTTCAGAAAGGATTATGAAAAGATGCTTGAGGAAAAAAGGATACCAGAAGTATCGAGTAAGGACGAAACGTTAGCGAGTTCTTCCAATTCAGACTCAGACTCAGACTCTGTCTCGGACTCTGACTCTGATTATGACGAATCTATGGAACAGCTTCATGATGAACTCACACGCAAAGAAATGGCGAGGTTAAAAGCGTTAGAGGCAAATGCCGGAGGCACTACAAGCAAGATCACCCCTCCTATTAAGATATTCAACAATCTTAACTTACTTGATGATGACTTACTTTCTGATGTACCTGTCGATTCGAATCACCCGATCAATACTCAATCAGAAAAAATCACGGTACAAGTGTAATCCAGTCGAACATCTGCGCAGTTTAGAATGTTTTTATGTATTAGTTGCTGTCACGAATAAATAAATAAAGTACCGATGCTTTCACGTCATCGATATCATATGTAAATATACCGCAGTAAAGTATTATGTCATGTGATGTGAAGCGTCTACAGTTACACCAAGACGACCAAGAAATTTTACATGTATCACGGGCTACATCCCTTTGGATATTATAATCAGTATAGTACTGATATCATTTACCATATGTTATCATTGCAAGCCACTAATTAAAATTCTATCAAGATAAAATTAGTAGTAATAAATACTAATGAAAAACTATCTTTAATAAAAAAAATATAGATATCATGAATCATGATATTGCAATGACTCAATATCATTAGAGCTGCAGTAGTCAAAATATAATCAATACAAAAAGTTTAATAATCGATGATTTATCAATGAAAAAATTCCTCATAAATTTATTTCTTTTGTTTCTTGTTTCTGCAAAAAAAAATATTTTTTACATTTATTATTTCGTATCATTTGCAAGATCGATACTAGAAGCGTCGATGTGACAGGTTTGTGACCTTGTGCGATAAAGATTTTGTAATTATTCACACTAATTTATAACTGACATTTGACTATGATCACTTCTGACAATATAGTTGAAATACGAAAACTGCAGAAAACGAAACACAATAATTATTTACAACAAGCCTTGGAATTATTAAGGAGAAGAGTATGGTAAAATATAAAAATGTGGTAACTCAAATTTCAATTCTGGATGAACAAGCAGTCTTGTTCTATGAAGATATTCCTTATTACTCATTTTATAAGTTCATGCTCGCATTTGATAAGGTATGACTCATTTTACTGCAATTTTAAGTTTTGTTTTGATATTTGATATTTATAAGTTTTATGAAGCTTGTCATTGATGGAGTTCTGTTATAATTTTTGAAGGCCAAGGGTAAGTAAATTTTTATAAAACACTTCTGACCTTCAAACAGCATTAACTAAACCACTTTAAATAATTAAAAGAGAAAACTTCATGTATGTCTACCATTCCATTATTGACTTATTCAACCCTGCTTATAGGGTTCCGCAAATTCAAATCAAATCGAATTACATTTTATTTGAATTTGAT
>QKYT01000652.1:27654-37881 GCA_003550305.1 Glomus cerebriforme
AAATATCAAATATCAAATCAAATTGCGGAACCCTACCTGCTTAGAGCCAGATTATTAGATGAACCAACAAGCAACAATCTTAATTCCTCAGTCGATTCTGAATCTGTCTTTGATCAAAATAAAACCTCAGAGGATATGGAAGAAAGAGAATACGTTGAAAATATTAAGAATGAGGCGGCACAGCTTGGTTTTATTTGGAATAAATTTGCTCAATGGCTTTCATATATTTCAGATAATATTGTAGCAACTCAAACACTTGAATATTGGCTTCGTTATTATGTTTCAGAATTGGAGACCAACGCCTGGAATGAAGACATTTCGCCAAGTGTTTGGTTGGCCTCTAGATTTGCAATTACCCCAGAAAAAGCCAATACCATTGTCAATAGTGTTTCAGAAGAGTATTTGCAATGCCAAACGCCTCAATACTGGATTATTGAGTGGATCAAACAACAGACAAACCCAGCCTCACCTGAGTTTGAAACTTTCATTAAAAATGAGCCTGCAGATATCCTGGTTACATACAGTATGTTACATATGTGGATTCTTTACATAAAGAAATACCAAATATACTTATTGTAGATAAAGAGCCACAATCTAATAATGCTGAGGAACTTAACCGAACAATCACGCCTGCCTTTTGATAATCATACCTATTACTTTCACGCCACTAGCCGAAATTACACTGAGTCTATTATCGAAGATGGTATTAAACTTGGCCAAGGTATGCCAAGACAGGACTTTGGTAGTTCACCATCATTTTACCTTAATGATGAATTTAGGTATGCGACTGAGTGGGAGTGACGGCGGCATCCGAATTCGTGTAATTTTGGTATATGATATTCCTGATGAATTACTGCGAGTAGAGTACAGTTTTCTTGATCTGCAACAAAATCATGAAAAATGGAAAACAGTGGTACAAAGATCTTATAATGGGTTAAGTAGTGATGCTGATAATTATGATGCTGTATATGGTCCTCAAATAACAAATTATAAGAGGTTGATAAAAGATAAAAATGCAAGACCTGTCCCAAATACTGACAAAAATCAATTAGTACTTAAAGAAAAAAGATTGGCAAAGCGGATTGACAAACAACTGATAGGAATTATCATTTATAGATCACGAAATATGAGAATCAATGGAGTCGCTAAGGTTGCTTGCCGAAACCTAGGGGTTTAGGCAAGATGGCATTTTGCCGAAAAGTGAAATTCTGCCAAAACTATATTAAAAAACTGGCGAAATTCTGGAGAAAAATGAAACTGCTGAAACACTGCTGAAACTATAATAAATCTATAGTAAAATTTTGACGAAACTAATCGTAGGATTTTGAAAAGATTTAGGTAGGCAACCTTAGGAGTCGCAAAAAAATAATTCTTATTATTTGAATGTTAGTAGTTAAATGACTTCATTTTCTAAAGAATAGTCTTATCATATCATCACATAACTAATTTTTTTTAGTCTGCTAGTAATTTTTTAAATAATAGTTTATTTATTGCAGCTGCGTATATTATGTATTATTATGATCAACTCACACATGTAATAGCGATTTATTGAGCATTTACTATTTGATGATTTATGTTAGTACAACCAGTTACTATGCACAATAAAAGTTTAATAAAGACTAAGCCCAATAAAATAGTTACTTAGCATTACGTGACCTTGTAACTGCAGCACTATCGTATCTTACATGTATTTACATAAGAATATGATCAGTAAAATTTGCTGAGCTATGCTCAGCAAATTTTACTAATCATATTGCTTATTGCAAATACAACAGTTACTTGGCACAAAATGCTGAGTAACTATTAAATATTTGCAATTTCTGGCAATGATTTATTTTATTAAATAAAACATTGTTATACCAGAAATAAGACTGCTTATCAGTCATTATTTTTGCTTGTACAATATGATATTCTTTTAATAAATATTATAAGTAATGCTCATCTATATGATTAACCACAGTTATGACTGCAGTCAGTTATACAGTTCCTATTATGTTGCTTTCTTTATAATTTTTTACTTGAAAGTTCTGGTATATATTTTACGCATCAGTCTATTAATAAACCCTGCCAAGATGATCAAATTTAACCATTGATTACATATGTTTTTTCTAAAAGTTCTGGCAACGCATCAAAGCTAAGAAATTACATGTATAATTTTATCCCTAAAATAGATAATAGATTTATTGTTTGAATATCGATAAATTTTATACAAAACCATAATTGCCTTTAAATGGTAATGATGTGAAATTAAGCGAAACAGATTACTTTAGAGATTTTTTTATTAACCTGTTTGCATTAATCATCCCAGATTACACATGTAGTTTAATCACTCATTATGCTGATTCAGGATAAAGTTGCATAACTTAACACATTATTTAGGAAAAGATATGAACAGCAATAAAATCTGTGATTCATCTATCAAAATTATGTAATTCACACAAGATGATATAAAAATTAGTGAAAATTACCATTGTTTTCTTTAGTATTTTCTGGCCAAATTTTTCATGCAGTATAAGTAAAGTATAAAAGAGCCTTACCTTCTGGTTTTGTAAAGATAGTAATCTCTAACAGTTATTATCTAAAAAATTCTGATGAGTCAAACATTGACCCACCAACAAATGTATTGCTTTATCTAATCATATCCAGTCAGATCTCTTTAAGATCACATTATTCAGTTCTTTAAGAAACATGCCATTTTGATCATACCCGCTATTTTTTTACTTGTTACATTCTTAGGGATCGCTACCATGTGGTGACAAAAAATCTCTGATGACATCTCTGCACATATCACTAAATCACTAATGAAATCAAAAATATCAATTCACGTAATGCGGGCTACGCCACAGAGGCACAAAAAATCTTATCAATAGTTAATAACATAACTACAAGACTTAATACCATCAAAAAAGCCTGCTGTAATGATTTCGCCACAATATATGCTTCCATTAAAAATCTTCAAAATGAAATAATTCATCAATATGCTGTTACTTAAAGAATCTAGCTAATTGAAACTGATCAGATGAGTACAGTTGGCCAATCAAAAACATCAAATCACTCATATGCAAGTTCATTTGAAAGTTCTGGTAAGCAATTCAGAATTTATATTCTATTTATATTTTTATAACTTATAATTCGCTTTATTTGCAGATTTTGGTCCAATAATATTTAGAAGTATTAGTTTAACTATCTGAATCTGATTCAAGTAACTAATAAAGAAAGAAAAAGGACTTAATCGGAAGAGATGTGTCTTCTCGTTACAATGGAAATTTGTATACTTGGAGAAAAAATTAAGAAGAGTATGGTTAAAGCATTTTATGAGAGAAATATCAAGAAGAAAGATGGTTATATTAGTATATTAGATGATATTGGTTTATGGATAGATAGTAAAAATAACAAAAACCTAGTTGGCATATAGGATAGTGAAAAGGAACTGCTATTATTGCATTTGCAAATGTCTAGGAGGGCAGGTATATTTATGCTTTATTCCTCTCTTAAAATGCCACTACCCATTCATTCTTTTTATTTTTCTTGGCAGTTTGACTTATTTGTCATATATTATCTTACATAAATATTAATAAAAAGCTTTACTTTGATTTTTTAAACATGTATACTGATACAGATCTGAAATGCAAGTCATGTAACCCATTATGCGAGTGATTAAATTAAGTAAAATAATATATCATACAAATAATGAATATGCTTATCTACTTTATATACTTGAAACAAATTGCTATATATCAACAATTAGCTTTATATATAATATAAATAAGTATGTTTCCAATCCTTGTTATTCTGTGTAATAAAAATAAAGCTTCAAATTATTTCAAATTTTTTTCATGAATACACTTGTGATATTTTAGCAGAATAGCATTTATTAATATTAAGTATGAATTACTCCAGAGCTATGGCTATTTCTATTATATTCTGACCAAAGCATATTATATAGTGTTTGTCAGTCTTAGTATTAGCGCTTACTTTTTGGTATTGAGTAAGCCTATAGGAAAAAATCTATATATGCATTATCCTAATGCCTTTGTAAATATCAAGATCTTTAATGCACATTCCACATGCTCTTATTCTCAAATACAAAATTTTGGTGTAAGAGTCCATTATATATTCTTCTATTTCATTTTCAACATGAATTTAGGCTCAAAGAAGATGTGAATAGGAAATTTAAAATACCTTTAAAGGGCAGTATATTGAAGTTATAAATATTTTTATACCTTATAACTTCTTTTATTTTTATAATACCTACCAATTTATACACTAAAATTTACAATTTCTTGTTAAATGCTAAGGAAGAGAACATTACTGCTAGGTCCGTTATCTATCAGGGAATCAAAAATAATTGCTAGATACCTTAAAATAAGCTGAATAGTATTATCGAGCAGACTGTGGCATTTGTGAAGAATCAATATGATCAAGGTTCCTCACATCATACTACTCTTCTCAAAATTCTATCAGAGATTAGATATTTACAAAGTAAATAAAAAATTTATTTGAATGATGAATAACGTAGACTAATACCATTCTGAGAAAGAAAGCGTGATAAACTAAATATTCTATTAACCCACTTACAGGATTTTTTTCCTCAGCAGTGTGAAGGGTAGTTAGGCTATAAGTATATTATACATATAGCTGAAACACCCATAGTTTTGGCAGAGTTTCAGTTTTAGAGTTTCAGTTAGTTTTGATTTGAAGATCCCCTTTCTGAAACTAGTTTTGGACTTTTCTTAATTTAGGCTGGCATTATAAATTTATGTTATACAAAGTTTCAAGTCAACAATTTTTAGATTTAAAATGTATTACACAAAATTTTATTGCTTTAGTATAACATTACATAAATCCAATAATGCCAACCAGAATTAAGAGTTTTTTAACTTTTGGCTAGAATTTTAGATTTTCGGTCAGAATTACAGATTTCAGCCAAGTTTCAGTTTCAGGATTCAGACTTTCAGATTCAGACTTTATTATTAAAAAGTTTTATCTACATGTATAAAGTATATACTTAATTAAATATGATTATTTTAGTATCACATAAAGTCTTTATTTAAGTATTGGAGTAGCTAACTATGTGAAAATGGAACTTTATTTTAATTTGACAGCATATGTACTTTGGATAATTATTTATATATATATCCCAGAGCTAATTAATAATATATCAGCATTAGTTTAAAATTAGCTTTAAAACAGTTTGTAGTTTACAAAATATTAATGCAATAAAAACGAATGGAGAAAGGCCTCTTAGTTTAGATAAAATTGAAAAAAACATCAAGGTATTAAAAGGCAAACTCAGAAAAAATATGTTATAGCTTTACCAGCATTTATTTTTAGATATAAATAAAGTGTCTATTTTTGAGTTAACCTGAAAGGATCTTTTAGCTAACTAAGTAATTAGCAATAATTCAGATCTGATACAGAAATTGCCAGAATGGTTGAGAAAATCTTTTATGGTAAATTCTTCTTTTTCTTATGCAGTCATATGATTTTTTTGATCTAGACCATTTAATTTATGCTATTATTAGAAACTAGTAGAGGATATAGTTTTTCTATTACTTCTATGAATTATATGAGAAAAATGTGAAAAATTCATGATTAGCTTTATTGAGAGTAATATGAGTATTTTACTACAAAAACTTTTGCATAATGAGTAGTGGAAAGAATTAAATAAGGAACTTGCAGACATCACATCAAGAATTTCTTTGTCAATTTTTCTTTTTATATCCAACAATTTTATTTTTAATGTGCCCTGCAACAAAGTAACAATCTGTTCTTTTTGGTAATCCTTTACCTTCATTACCAAATTTAGACATTTCAAGTTATTTTTATTTCATCAAATTTTGTATATTTTGTTTTCTAGCTTTTCTTTTAGTCTTTCTTAGATTCTCTAAATGATTCATAAAATAATTCTGCATTTAGTTCTGAGTTTACAAAATCACAAAATAAAGGTATTTATGTGACCAACATAATAGTATCTGCTATTTGAGCTACATTAAAAGGTCTTTCTTTAGGAAGGTCATTTTATATTAGCACATAAGTTATAATAAAATTAGAAAAAGTGATATTGCAAGACTTTTAGACTGTTACTAATATTTTTTAGTGCTGAATGTCAAAGTTTGGCTAGTATGAATAGAAAAGATGAGGGACGAATAAGAAGAAGGCCAGACATTATATTTGTAATAAAATATGATAAAAAAATACGAGCTTATATATATTAAAAGTTCACATTTATCTTATTCATCACAGAAGGAAAGCAATAATGAAATAAAATTATGGCGTGAAACTAATAATGGGATGTGTTGGGTTCATAAATCATCTGGATCAGATAAAGGTGAATTTAGAATTATTGGAATTCAAGTTGCTGGATGAAGTATATGTTTAAATGTCCTTATTAGGGATGTGAAAAATATGCATTATTATTATCATCTTTACGAAGCAGAAATTCCTATACAATAATCAAATCCATCTACTGTAACAAATTTTATAAAGACTCTGCTAATTCTACAGAATATTCTAATAATTAATATGTTTTTACTATTTAATATACCCTTAGTTAGATCCAAAAAAATAAAGGCTCTAATACATTCTGTAATTTTCAATTTTTATTATCAAATTCTTTATAATACTATTCTTGCACTTCTTTCTTTACAGTTCGATTAAGGATATTTTGAATTCTTGGTTCATTATTTACACCTACTAAATTGATATATGCTATAAAATTATCTATAAACTTCTCATGATCTTGTTCAAAACTATATAATTCAGGTATTTAAAATCCTACTAGTAATGCCATATTTATTTGATTTGATAGATTATTATGTAATGCAAAAATTTGTTTCTGCAAATTAAAAATATTCTGATGAGAATTTTTTTCTTTAGTCTTCCATTTCTCATATTGCTTATAAAGCCTATTTTGATTATACTCTAATAATCTTCTATTTGCTTTTTATCACTATAAATAGTAAATATTTCATTGATATAATAGCTTGAAAGCAAAACTTTCTTGTAATAACTCACCAATACAGGCTTACTTTCTTGCTATATTATTTATTATTCTATTCACCTGATTTTGAGTATTAATTTGATATTGCTAAAAATTACCAACAATTCTATCCATCGCTTCTTTAGCAAATTGTCTTCATATAATTTCATTATCATGCTCAACTTCTGTATCATAGTGCCTTCTTTGCTTATGGACTAAATCCTGATGCAAATTATTCTCTTTTTGGCATATTTGCCTTATTATTCTTTTTATTTGATCTATTAGAATATCTTTAGCTATTATTCTATTATCCACATAACTATCTATAGCATTTGTTAGATCTTCATATTAATAACTTCCTCCTTCTATAATTGAGCTTCTATAATGGTTATAGCTTTTAGTAGGGCAAAAGTAAAGGTTCTGAAACAGTCTTCAAATCACTTAGAAACCTTATACAGATATATAAATAACAATATAAACAGTTACGTGAAAATACATAAATAACAATATAAATATGAAATGCTATATGACCTCTATTTTACTTCAGGAGCCTTTTTTCTGGGACAAAAGGCTTACCAAAAATATGGTATACTCCTAAGATTTTACTAAAAATATGGGTATACCCTCAAAGTCTTACCAAAAATTTAAGCATACTCCTTAAAGTTTCTATATGACCTCTATTTTACCCTAGGAATCTTTTTTTTAGGATAAAAATCTTACTAAAAATTTAAGCATACTTCTCCCCAAAGTCTTTCCAAAAATATGGGTATATTTCTAAAGTTTTCCCAAAATTCTAAACCTATTTCCACTAATTTATAAAGCTTTAGAACGTAACCTATTATAGTATTGGGTCACATAATAACCTCTCACATAATCAGGACACTATCCATTAGTAGAACCAGTAGGTTTATTACATTCACTACATGGGATACAAGATTTCATTTTTCAATGTAATTTATATCCTTTAGCTCACATACAAGGTAAGCTACTAGCTTTACCAGAATTATGTAAATATAGGCAAATATATTCTCTATGCATTTTTAATAAGGAAAAAATTGTTTATTTAAACAAAAAGATTTTGTAATGTAATATATACTAATCAATATATTTAATACAATTTCAATAAGTATCCAAGTTATCCAAACTTCTTCAACTAAGCCTACTTATCAAGAAATTAAAAAAAGCTTTAATTAATATAATTAAGATAGGCATCCTATATAAAAAACCAAAAGATGGAAAATTTATATTAGGTTATAAGTAACAGGTAAATAATTTATAACAAGCTGAAGATCTAGAAAAATTTGTCTGTAAATTATCACAATTAATTTTACCCAATAAGATAGAGTATCAGCAAATCTTAAATGGTTATATAACCTGGTATAAAAGAGAACCAAAGATTTTAGATGCCATCATAAAGCTATATAAATTATACTACGAATTAACAAAAGATTACTTTCTTATAGAAGAATAAATAAATAATGAAACTAATAACTTTCTTAACTCATAAGCATCCACTAAGGTGGATATTCAACATCATAAGAAATGACTTAAAGTTCTTCTCTTACAAAAGATCTTTCAGGACTATTGCCTTCTTATCTATCAATCAATATAAGATAGGCTGATTTTTTTGCATTAGAATTTTACAGATTTGATTAATTATTATCAGTTGCATATCTTTTACCTCCCTCATACTCACTTAAATCAAACAAGTATAAAACAGAATCATATAAGATAATCTCTCTTTATTATATTCCATAGGTCCATTATGAGACTTAGTAAAGACCCTTTTCTTTTTTATAGCATCTGCAAGAGAAATGCCAAGCAAGTAGGTTACAGAATTATTTTCATTATTAATAATAATAAAAAGATTTTCCACCCAGACTCTTGATATTTCAGATAAGTGTATAGTTAATAATTCACATGTATCTTGAGATTTAAATAATCTTTTAGCTAAAGTTTGATTATATCTCTCAACAATACCAACAAACTCAGAACTTTTATCAGAGATTAATAATTTTGGCTATATAAGAGAATACTCAGAATCCTCATATATATTTATTAATATTTTTGCTATAGTATTTGATGTTAGTATACCTTGTCTATCCTTAATACTAGTAGAACTGATTGGTATAGAAGCTTTATATCTCGAAGCTACATCTATAATATTGAGACAAAAAAGATATATCACTCAGCCAACTTTATCATAAGGCAAATAAATGATATTAGCTTGATGAACTTCATTAGGAGTAGTAATAGTATTAAAACTTACTCGTGGAATAACCTTAAGATGAAATTTATGTATTAAATATAATAATTGTCTTTTAAGCCATTCATATACTTTATCAAAGCTAAAATTATATCCAGCATTTAGTAAGGCTTTATGTAATATAATGTTGTGGGCGAAACTATTTTATGATTGGTAAAACGTTTTGCCTTTTAAGGTAAAATTCCGAAACTTGGCCCAAACCTCCGAAACCTGTCCAAACTTCCATAACCTCCAAAACTCTAAGTCCTAAATCACTTAATATCCAAAACTTGTCCAAACCTAATTTTATATCTATTATCTGTTATTATAAATAATGTAAAAAAAATTATTTTCTTTTTTAAAAAAAAGAAAACATAAGTATTAATAAAAAAAGTTTATTATTAACGAAAAAAACTATTATTGAAGAAGAAAAGTTTATTATTAACAAAAAAAGTTTTAAATCAAAATTATCGTCCTTTTTTATTTGTAGATGAAAAAAATATCTTTTATCATCTGAAAATTGAAATTACAGTATTGTTAATATTGCTTCATTTTAATTTGGTAGTCTTATTTTTAATTCACTTTATAATTTACTCTATTTTTTTTGTATAGGACTTACAACTTTGAATAGAAGATGAGTACCATTACAGTAATACATTTTATATAAGTTATAGGTTCAGAGGGTTACAGAGGTTTCAGATTTCATGATTGTGGCAAAACTAGTTTCGTCCAGTTTCAGAGGTTTTGCCCACGAGTAGATTTCAGTTTCGCTCGCAACATTAATGTAGAGTTACGATCTGAGGATCATCTGTCATCTGTCATCTGACCAGATTTCATCTGTCATNCGATCTGGTCAGATGACAGATGACAGATCATCTGGCCAGATGATCTGTTTATCCATCAGATCAGCTTTTTGAAATTTTTTGTTAAATTTTTTTAGGGATTGTCAAAAATTTTTTAATTGGCTACACTTACTTCACCCTTCGGCCTTCGCTCACAG
>QKYT01000652.1:49739-61364 GCA_003550305.1 Glomus cerebriforme
AGTTTGAGCGCATGTTACCGGACGTAACATGCGTTAGTAATAGCGCAAGTTATTGGGCGTAACTTGCGCTAATTTGAGCGCATGTTATTATGTGTAATATGCATTAGTACCATCGCAAATTACCGGGCGTAACATGCGCTATCACTAACGCACGTTACGACCGGTAACCTGCGCTGTCACTAACGCATGTTACGACTGGTAACATGCGCCTGAATTAGCGCATATTATGCTAAAAGTAACTCATTTTATTTGGGTAATACATGCAGGCATTAGCACAAATTAGGTATTCTTTAATGCGCATGTTGGGCCGGAATTAAAAATTGGGCACGTGACATTTAATGATGGACCATGGACGGACCATAGAAGGATATAACCTATGCACTTGATACATAAATCATAAGGTTATAACCTTTGATGATCACCTGAGTGGGTGTGTAACCGGCAAGCATGACTATATTAGTCGTTATCGTATATCTATTATCTAATTGAGGCTTAATTTGTTTCACATTTTTTTTTCGTTCAAACAATTAAATTATAAACATTATGTCTACTCAATTTTTTTCAAAATTAAGTCAAAGTTTTATTGAATTATTGAAAGATGATGAATATTATGATATTACAATTGAAGTTGGTGAAGACCCTGACGTAAAAATCTTTCGTGCACATTGGAATATTTTATGTTACCGTTCTCCATATTTAAGAAGGACTATAGCTTCAAATAAAAAAAATAATAATATCTTAACTCATATTAAATTACCAAACATATCACCAGAAATTTTTCAAATTATTTTAAGGTAGGTAATATATATTCTTATATGAATAATTAAATAACTTCAATAATTTCTTTAAATTTAAAATTTTATAATATAGATATATTTATGGTGGCATTCTTTCATTAAATGAGCAAGATATTTCAGAAAGTTTAAAAGTATTGGCCACTGCTGATGAACTTAACCTTCAAGAATTAGTTGATTACTTACAAAAATATTTAATTGAAAACAAATCTGAATGGATGGAACAATATTTTGAGCTTACTCATCGAATAAGTTTTCAATCCAATAATTTATTAGAATTACAACAATTTTGTATAGATTTTATGGCTAAATTTCCTGAGAAAATATTTAAATCATTTGACTTTACCTCATTTCCTGAAAAATCTTTGATTTTGCTTATTAAAAGGGATGATTTACAAATGAAAGAAATTGAAGTTTGGGAACATGTATTGAAATGGGGTCTTGCAAAAAATCCATATCTCATTTCAGATCCTGATACTTGGACAGATGATAATTTCAAATCAATGGAAAATACTTTACAACATTGTATACCTTTAATTAGATTTTTTAGTTTATCATCCAAAGAATTTTTACACAAAGTGAGTCCATATAAAAAACTTTTAAAAGATAAACTTCACAAAGATTTACTGAATTCTTATATGGATCCTGATAGTGAACCAAGTGATGATATTTCAATTCCTAGAAATATTAAGATTGATGGAATTATTGATTCAAAAATTGTCAACTTAAATATAATCTCAACTATTTCAAGATGGATTGATAAAGTGGATATTAATAGTAAATTCGCACATTTGAGAGAATTATATTTGCCATACAAATTTGAATTGTTATTAAGAGGAAGCCGAGATGGATTTACTCCTATAAAATTTCATGAATTATGTGATGATAAACCTTATACTTTTACTTTTATTCAAGTAAAAGGAACTGAAGAAATTTTAGGTGGATATAATTCTTCAGTATGGAAATCTTTTGGTGGATGGAGTCAATCATTTTCTCTTTCAAGAATAAAGATAAGTTTAAAGATCCAATCTTAAGTCACGTAAAAAGTATAGATAATGCATTGTGTTATTCTCATTTACATGGTCCCTCATTTGGTTCTGATCTCATATTACGCGTGAAAGAAAATGATTCAGGAGAATATAATTATAATTGGTGTAAACAACGAAGTTATGAAAAAAAGATAAGAGATACAGATGATGAATTTTTAGTAGAAGATTATGAAGTATTTCAGATCATCAAGAAAGAAGCTTAATAACATTCACATGGAAATTTTAAATTCATATTACAATACATATATTCCAACGCGTAAAAAAAATTATTATTAATTTATTTCTATAACGCGACAACTTTTATGTAATTGTATATCTAAAGAATCAATTTATTCAGAGGGAGGATATTACCAGCAGAAGCTAAATATCATTACGTTTATAATATTAATTTAAAGATTAACTTCACCATTAAATTAAGCGAATGATGTACAGTATTGGTCGAATAAATTTTTATGGTAAAACGAGGCATTAAATTTTGATTAAACAAAAAAGATAATGGCATTTAATATATACAGATTCTATTATCCCGACTACTGTGATATTAATTAATATTAAATAGAATGACGATTTGGAACTTTGGAAATAATCTGTTAAAGCGTGATTGTTAACAATATTATTGCAACACTTGTAATTACAATACCAATATTAATATTATACATAATAATAAACGTTAATTTAACGAATAAGCGCATCAAGTTTCAATGAAGATTTATTTTCTATCCTTTTATTCTTACTTGGGGTATTAAAAACCTTCCAGAATCTCAAAGTATTATCATCACCACCAGCTCCAGTTACAATATCTTCACCATTTGATGAAAGAGAAAAATAAAGGACACGATAAGTGTGACCTTTTAGTGTAGCGATTTTTTGCATCGATGGATATTTCCAGACAATCACATCATTTTTCCACCATCCGTGTGTTGAAACTATTTCATTTACTGTCGAGGACCATTGTAGGTTACAAACCTATATATAAATTAATAATTAAATAAAATATTCAATGCAAATAACTGAATTATAATAATAACCTGTGATTTGGCATTATAACATGCCAAAGTTCTTCCATCGATTGTATTCCAGAAACGTATTTGACGATCTAAATGGCCACCTCCACTAACCAATAAATTACGAATATGAGGACTCCATGAAATAGCACGAATTGCAGCTTTATGACCCTCTAGTTTTCGAGCTGGGGTTGGGTTCATGCCTTCCCAGACGAATAACTCGTTGGCATTGCCTCCACTTGCCAATTGGTCTCCTTCGAGATTCCATTTCAACCCGCAAATCTAGGTTATAAGATAAATTTTTAATCAATCCCATAATATGAAATCGAATATTAGAGAATTAAATTGATTGATACCTCGGATTTATGTCCAATGAAAGCTTGATTGTAATCATTCGGACTCCTTTGATCTCTATGATAAATAATACGATCTCCACTACCTGTGCTTAAAATGTTTCTGTTCCACTCAAGAGCTCCTATAAAGCAATCAATTATAATACTTATAATAATATATTTCAAATTAAAATTTTCGTCAACTTACCGACACGTGACCTGTGTCCATTAAAATCACGAATTTTCATAAGTTTTTGCGCGTCCCAAATTTGAACCTTTCCTTCTGTTGTTCCAACAGCAAGTTGAGAATTCTATAAGAAAAAGCGAATATATATATATATATATTATAAAAGGAATTATAAAAAATCTTCATGATATAATGAATAAATATCACATACCCGCTGAGGAAACCATTTGACGGATGAGATAGTATGTGGGAGTCCCAAATCACATAACTTTGTCATCTATAAGTTCAAATAGATGTAATGTAATTGTTTGCAACGTAAACTAATATTAATTTCCGTACTAGCCTTTGAAGTTCCGGCGTTCCACAAATAAACGTTACAATCCAGCCCTAAGCTTAACATATCAAGTGAGGACCAATCAATTATGTTCAAGTAAAAATCATCCTAATTATATGAACATAATTATATTAATATGTGCTCAATGATATAGGCTGAACAAGGTTGCTTGTCGAAAAAAGCTTTAGTTTTATTCGTGCAAACTTAAGGCTGAATTATTGTGCAATATTAACCTTGAGCGTCAACTCATTGCAGAAAGCGAGCATTTGGTAAGGTAGTGGATTGATTTTTCTGCTAGGTTTTTGCGGAGCCACCATCAATTTCTCAATCTCATGTGAGAATGGAGTTGTAGAGTAATTTTCTCTGTAAGGTGTATCAATAATCCCAGGTCGTCGTTTGAATGATTTTTGAAAATTAAAAATATTGTTGGTAGAAGAAACCGAACTGATATCAATATTCTTGATAATCTCATCATTAGGAGAACGAATAGGAAACATAATTTGTTGTATAATTATTTTACGAAGACGGTCGCTCTCTATAATGGGAAAAGGTTTTTTGTTCCGTGATAAATAAGAACGAAAGTGTAATAAAATTAGTTATTTTATTATTCACCTTGATCATCAGTTTCAGATAATGTTCTTTTCCGCTTTTGCGGTCTTGTAGACGCTGAACGTCTCTGAAACTCAGAAATCATATGTTCATTTCTGACAGGAATAAATCTTTTATAATTTTAAAAATATAATAATTATTTAAAGATTTGTAACGTTACACGTAAAAATTTGATATTTTTTAAATATGAATTTCATATATTGATACCTATCCGAATAAGAATAACCTATTCTATTCCCCCGTTGGAAATTTCCAGCTTGTCCCAACGATATATTGTCGGACGCGTTTAACCTTTCTTGTGGTGATGAAGAACGACTCAGAAAAGTATTCTCATTAGAATCACTTTGGGATACAGAGATAAAGTCAGATTTGTTTTCTTGTTGATACATTATTAAATATTATTCGAGTTAGGTATAAATGTTGGGCGAGTGTTTATAATTAAATAAAGAGTTAAAAGAGTTATGAAAGAAATGGAAGAGATTATTTATTTAATACTAACACGCATAGATATAACAACAAAACCAACACGCTTAGTGTTACCTTTATATATATAATAAATTTCAATAAACTTTAATAAACTTTCTTGACTGTTACATAGTTTTTCTCGCTAATAAAGTATATAGTCTATTTATGGTTTAATCTATATTAAACAGAGCACATATATTTCCTATGTACTGAATATTGTATACTTTTTTATAATTTCGATATTTCAGAAATAGACTTGTGAATCCTTAAGAAAATTTATGCAGCCTATGAAAAAAAAAATGGTTGAACAATGAGAGACATTCGTAAACTATGTCTTTCCTTCTTGATCACTTGGAAAATTATCAATGCTTATAAGTTATAACTTTTAAAAGATCTTTTATATTTTGAAAAACTTTTCTATAACCGAGTGTGCAATTTATGATTTGTTTTAATTTCAGGACAACTTTGATGGAATTAACATAATTTCAGCCAAAACTTATGATATAATGTTTCTTAGGTATTTTTTTTTGCAATTTAACGAAATCTTTTCTTATAAACTTTGAATATTTTGCTTAGTCATAATGGTAGCACAAATCCCAAATTAATATCCCATATTCCATATATAACTCGGGCCAAATTCATAGTTCTGGCCCGAATTACAAAATTCTTAACTCCTTACGAAGGTATAATTTCTACAAGATCTATAAGAAATTAACTATGTGACAAATAATACGTGACAAATAAGATTTTCATATCTCTGCTCTGTTTACTCTGTTTCCAGAATATATAGTAAAATGAAAAACAGAGGATGTGCTAGCTATGTATCAAGGATTGTGCTACAATATGATTTTATGAACAGGTCAACACACGAATGGTTTATGAATTAAAATTTATAATAAATCAGCTATCACTAGCCTGATGTGGGGAATACAAATACTTTATTAAATATGTTATTATATATGATACTTTAATAGATAAAAAATAAAAATGCTATTTTCAAAATCCTCAGGCCGTTCCCAAGCACTTCTCTCAATGGGATTGGCTAGTGATTAAGATGGCGCACAAGCTTTACAATCAATTGAAATAAAAATGATGAGCAATCTCTTTCTATCTTCTATCAATTTCATCGTTTAATCATGCCTAATAAAAATAATATGTCTAATAAAAATAATAAAAAAAAGCCTTTAGCACCAGCTCCAGTTATTCGTATCTCTGAATCTTTTACAAATAATTTATCTAATTTACCTTTGCAACAATAAAACTAAATAAATAATTTCTCATTATTGCAATAACATCAAACAAATAATAATTTATCATTACAACAACTGCAACAACTGCAATATTCTGAGTATCCTGCTTTTGCAGACTTTTGAAATAATAATACAACAAGATATGAAGCAGTAATAATGATAAAATGTTGTTATTTTTATTATAAATGATATAGTTGCATTTATTATGGTATAATTAAAGGTTAAAAGGTAGTAAATATTAAATATTCTTTGTATCTGAACATTCTAAGACCTTTTATTTGCTATAAGGATTTGAAATATCAAGAGTAATATAATAATTTTCTGGTGGTGGTCCATAGTAAATAAAAATGGAAAGAAGAAAGTACAGTTATGTAAGCTCTTTAGTTACTCAATTATTGGTAAATTTTAACCAATCAAACGCAGCTCTATGAAAAAAAAGATGGTTTGTAGCTCCAGATTTTTTTAACTTAAGTGATCATCACCCTTGAATTTTTAGCCATTTTTTAGCCAATTAA
This sequence comes from Glomus cerebriforme, assembly GCA_003550305.1. Classification (NCBI taxonomy): domain Eukaryota; kingdom Fungi; phylum Glomeromycota; class Glomeromycetes; order Glomerales; family Glomeraceae; genus Glomus; species Glomus cerebriforme. The sequence continues at coordinate 56,279 of QKYT01000652.1, forward strand.
ATCACTAATTGTAGTGTAGTAAACAAACTTTTTAGTCAATAACATTTTGCAAAAAATAGTATATGACCAGAACCTGAAAAACTAATATATAACTTATAACTGATCTGCTCTAAAATTAATATTTTTTATTAAAACAGTTTTTTGCAATTATTTTACCATCTAGTAATCCAATTTGTATCAATTTTTTTTGTTTAATAAAACTTATTTAAAATTACATTTTTTTGAAAAAAAATAGTTAAATTAGACTACTAAATGATAAGATAATTACAAAAACTGATTTTTAACTTTTTAAATTTAGTCTAATTTGTTAAAACTTATTAGTAAAAAAAAAATTATAAATTGTTTTAAAGTTTACTGGAATCTTATATAATCTAAAATATTTATTACTTTTCTTTATCAAAAATTTTTTTTTTTTTGACAGACAAATTAATCGAGTTTATTATAATTATTGAAATTCACAAAGAATACATAATTATAGTATAATAAATCATGAATATACCCTTTATATAAAAAAGCATAACTTGTCATACAAAAAGCAGATTTGTAAAGATGACCCTTATTGCTAAGGACCCTTAGCAAAAAGTCTTTATGCTTAATCTCGACCCTGTACCTTTCCTTTATCAAAGTTAATATAACTGTAAATACTTTTATTATTAATATTAATAGTAGTAAATTGGTTAGTTATTTCAAAAAAATTATTAAAATAAAAAAGCAAAATGATTTTACTAATGATATTAATGCAAATAAACTTAAATTATAAAATATAAAAATTCTTGATAATCTTATCAATTCCTTAAGCAATTTCTTATTCTAAAACTAAGATAAACTTCTTATAACAAAAAAGATTTTAAAATACTTTTCTAATATTCCTTTTAAAAAACATATTTATATTTTAGTCAAACATTTTATGTCAATCACTACTTTATACTATAAATAAGTAAAAATTACTTAAAACAGTTACTTTATTATGGAAAATACTAACCAGTCTATCTATAATTTCTATAGTATATATAAGATAATAAAAGAAACAAAAAAGCTATTACTATAGTGCGTGTAGTCTAAAATCACTACTTTTTTATTTTGTGGCCAAATTTTTTATTTTTATAATAAAATCACATGAAACCCAATTTATTAGTTAATATTTAAATCATATAATTAGAAATTTAACAGACCAATAGTTTTATTATTAAGAATTTATATAATTAATCACATTTTCAGATATCCGCTGGTATGATCTATATTGTCTCAAAGTATATAAAGCTGCAATACCTGTTAGACCTTTTTTGTAAGCATCTATAAATCTCTAAGAATGATGAGCATATTAATTAATTTGTTCTAAAGAAATAGAATTTAATGCTTCTGGAACAATTTTTTCTAATACTTTGAATGAATAATCACAATTATTTTAAGCATATCATTTAGCTATATCCCAGAATATTTCAATATAATTAAATTCACAATAGAACTTTGGATAAAATATAATCTTATATCTCCAATTTTCAATAATCTCTTTAATTAATAGTTTTTGTACCAAAAATCAGGTTGGAGTGACAGCATACAAACTGCATAACAATTATTTGAAATTGGTAAGTATTTCTTACAATCATTACAAATATATTTTAATTGACTTTGAAGTCACAATTTATGCTCTTTTAAAACTAATTTGATATTCTTTGGCTATCCATTTAAAAGAAGTATTGATTGTACTGTTTTATTAAGCATTAATCCATCTTTAAATTTTTCTTTACTATCAGGTTTAAGATTCATTCATGAAATTATACTTCCCTGTGAAATAGATTTTTTTGAATTATGACTGACATAACATGAAAATGTAATTCGACATAATTCATATGTTTTATTAGTAAAAATTATGATCATCATAATTAATTTTGTTTATGACAAAATATTTTGACAATGGCTTTTTAATTTTGCTAGAAAGTATACATAAAGTAATAAGAGTATCTTCAGCATATGCTGTATAACTTGTTGCATTATCAAATGCAAATATATCAATATCATTAGGATGTAATTTCTCAAATATGGAAATTGCTTTTTCAGTTATCTAATATTCATTAAAAAGTGAAAAATAATTAATTAATTATATTTGTTTTTAAAAAACTATATATTCTTTATTTTACTAATTTATTTATTAATTTTTTCAATGGATTTAAAGCAACTTCGGTAATTTTTATTATCATATTATGATATTATTTTAATTTCTTACTTATTCTTTATTTTTTATATATATTATATACCTGTTTAATTAAATCATTCGTTTTATACTATTCATCATAATGTTAATATAAAGATCTATTACACTTAATTACTGTACCATACTGTACTACTCTATGATCATGATTTCTATGATCATAGTGATCTTAATGATAATAGTGATATTAATGATAATTAAGATCTTTAGAATAGTTAATATATTTATTTTCTTTATTATCTTTATTATCTTTATCATTTTTAATATATTAATTATATTTATTATAGTTATTATCTTTTTATTATATTTTATTTTTATATAAATATCCTTTAAATTTTTTTAAGTTATTTTCAATTCTTGTAACTTCAATTGAATAATAAAATATCTTTTACCTCAAAAATACTATACTTTTTACCAATTAAAGAGTGAACTGATACTCAATAAACTAAATTATTGTTACCTCTATTGTTATAAACTTACTTAATTATTTAATTTGAACGTAAAATATAAAATTTAAGTTAAAGGAATCAAGAGAACGATTAGACATAACAAATGGTGATTCCTGTTAGATTACCTCTTTAGTTGATAATATAGTAAAAAAAGAATCAAGAAATTAGAGAAATATATTGAAAGTGTATGAATTTTGAAGAAATTAAGATAAATACAGCAATATATGTCCTAAGACATCATTTGAATTTCCCTTTAAATAAAGATCATTTTTGTTATTTTTGTTATCCAATACTACTATTAAAATTTATTAATCATGCTTTTGAAAATTTTTGGATTTGAATTAGTTTTACTTTTAGAGCAGAAACTTATTCAGCTTATATTATTATAGCCTTTAATTTATTTAGATATCTAGTTTTAGCTACATTATCTGAACAATAAAGTAATCAATTATCTAAAGTAACTATCTGATTACTTATTAGTATTCGATATCTGAGAAGACTCTTTTTACCAGAAGTTTTATATAGTTTACCTTAAGATTAGCTTTTAGAACAAATTGCTTTAAACAACCTGCTGATATATACAATACCAGTGAAGCTTACTAAGAATTACTAGACTAAGCTCTTCTATTTGTACAATATGATCGCTAACTTTTAAGACAAATAAGTATATCTCCAGTATTATTAACAAACTTAACAAACTTGACAAATTTAACATCTACTTCTACACCAATATATAATCTATCAAATATAAATATAGGAGCTAATGCACATGAATTAGGACAACTCTATGACTGAATTTTTGGAGTTAATGAAGCTCGATTAGAAGTTATTGCTAATGTAGGACAAAATGTAGTGGCCAAAGTTGATACTTTCAGTAGCACAAAAGGAGAAGATCCAGTAGAATGGTTAAAAGTATTTAACAGAATTGCTATAACCAATAGATGGAATATAGAAGCTAAAAAAAACTGTAGCTGAAGCTTTTATAAAAGGAGTAGCTGCTGACTGATTTGAAGGTACTACAGGAACATCAGAAAGTTTTGGAGGTGTTGATATATACCAAAAAACATATTGATCAATACTATCAGTTGTTCAACACATTGTAAAATACCTGTATACTGGAGTTTATCAATATATGCAATTAACATATACGTTTTTCTATACCAACAGTTGTTAAACACATTATACATTATTGCGCAATACCCATATATGATATATCAACGTCACTTAATATTTTTTTAATATAATAAATAGTTATAATAAATAGTTATTATATACTGTAATTATATTTTAAATTTACTTATTTAATAAACATATTAAAAAATAATTTTTTTATAAATTATAATTAAAATTTTATTAAAATTTATTAAAAATCTTTAAAATCAGGTCCAGATTATTATATTGACTAATATTAAATATAATTCTAGCCAAATTCAAAAATAATTCAGGCTAAAACCATTTAATTAGTTTCAGAAAATTTTAATTTTCACTTTTCTTAATATCTTATTACTAATATGTCTTCTTTTTATTATTATAAATGGTGAAAAAAGTAGCAATGGCTCTTCTCTTGTAGGTACTAATGACCTCTACCCATCTATAGAAAAGGGGCTTTTCACAAAATTAATTAAAAAAAAAATTGAAATTAAAAAAGAAAAAAAAAATGAAAAAAGATTCATTATATACTTTTTTTGTATTATGTATATTACATGATACAAGCTGCAGTTTATTTTAAAAAAAAAAATAACTGCATATCACACTTATCAATTAAGCTGCAATCATAGTTTATTTTAGTTATTTAAATCTTAAATTAGTAACTTTTAATTACCATTTGAACTTGGTTCTGAAAATTGAGAAACAGTAAGTTTCTTCATGAAACTTACCATTTTTTTCAATTTTTTTTAAAGAAACATTTCTAACATTTCTTCTTTTTTCTTTTGTAAGTTTTTCAGTTTTTAGTCCAATACTGAAAAATGGGAACTGGTAAGTTTCTTCATGAAACTTACCATTTTTTTTTGTTTTTTTTTAGAAATACTTATTAACGTTTCTTTTTTTTTTCTTATAGGTTCTTCAAGCTCTTTATTCTGGACTAGGGATTGGAATCAATTCTAAAAAAAGTTGAAACTAATAGTAAATTTAATCGAATCAAATTGAATCTCAAAAATTTCTTACATATTAACCGATCTAACTCCAAAGTAATTTTTAAAAGCACCTAAATGCTGATCATTTTTTCAGAATTAGAAAATATTTTGGAGTCAGCATGGCTATCTATGAAAGAAAATTTAGAGATTCGATTAAGATCTGATCTGCATATGATTGGCAGAAAGTTACTATATAAATTCAGAAGAAAAAATTTGCAAAAAAAAAATTAAATAAGCAAAATTCTGCCAATCAAAAATGTCAAGAATCACATTGTGATACTAAGTCATGTGAT
>QKYT01000653.1:16243-29659 GCA_003550305.1 Glomus cerebriforme
GATTTGGGAATATCCCAAATCATGTTCGGAACAAAATCACATTTGGGCTACAACATGAATATTAGTTTGTAAAAGTAAAAAAAAATTTCATGAGGTAAAATTCTAAATTTGGCTAATCAGCATTTTAGGACTATATAAAAAAAAATTTTATTATTAAAGTTTGCAGATATATGTTTTATGAACATTTTTTAAAAAAAGTAAATAAATAAATAAATAAAAAAGAAAATAAAATTTACAATGGCAATGTTCAAAAATATTCTATTGTATTCTTTTGTGTGGCCTTAAAGAAACTTATTTAAAATTTACTTTTTTTTTCAGAACGAACCGAAATGTGACGATATTAGTCAGTCATATGACCGACCGTGACTGACCATTGCTGTCCCCCAGTTATTAGCGTTAGAATTTGTTAAACTTTTTAATAAATAAACATAGTAGTAAATAACTAAATAAAGGTACTATTTAATAATGATAATACTGATTAATGGCTATTCTCAATCAAACTTAATTGATTAATTGTATATCCATTTTCTTTATTCAATTTTTTCCATCCCATAGTTTCAAAACAATTTCCTTCTGTATTTGTTTACTTTTTAATTATTTGATTCATTTTATTTCACCTTTTTGTTCATCAAATTTTTTGGATTCATTTTTATCTCAGCCTATTTTACTATGTGAACTTTAATTCTTTAAAGTAATCAATACAGTATATAAGGAAATTAAAAGGGAATTCTAGTCTAAACTAAACTAGCCAGTTAGGAGATTCTCGACTATCTGACTAATTTTTCCTTGCCTGATATGAGGAAGACATCATATACAGTATAAAGGAAGTTAAATAGGAAGTTTAAAGAGATTTTTTTTTTTTAAAAAAAAAGATTGTAGGGCGAAAAATAAAATTATTAAATTAGAAATACTGTACATGTTATAAAATATGAAAAATATGGATCGGAATATATGATACAATGATAAATTAATAATTAAGCATGGTGTAAATTTTTTAAAACGAACTTATAGTTAATAGTTATAATTTTATATTAATCAAAATCAAGTTTAATTTTTTATTTTTTATGTGCTAATAGAAAGAAAGGTTTTTTTTTATATGTAATAAAAAAAAATTTTATTATTTTATTTTTGTATGTTTATTCGAATTGACTGAAATCTCTAAAAGATGTTTCAAAATTGTTCAACATCTTAATAGATTATCAGAATTATCAGAAGAAATTAAACGCACGATTAAATTATTTTTATGATAGTTGGTGAAGTTAAAAATTATTTTGTGTAGCGAGAGAAAATTTAGAGATGTTATTTTGCTTAAGCAGTTCGGTTCGGGTTTCAAGCCTAAACTAACCTGCTTAAACTGAGTTCAAGCTCAAACTTAGAAAAACTCCCTTAAATTGAGTTTTTGTGTTATTAAATATATTTTTACTCAAATCAATTTCTGAAAAATAATAATACATTTATAATTTTTTTTTTTGATCATATTTAAAAAATTGAAACTAACACGTGTTAAACCGGGTTGAATAAGCTCAAGCTCAAACTCAGTTTAAACAAGTTCTACCCGAGCATTTTAACATAGGACAAATCAATTATGGACTTAGGTTTTAAAATAATAAATTGATCAATTACAAACCGATTTATTATGTAAAAAAAAATTTACATGTTACTCTATAACCGGTGTTAAACAAAAAAAAAAAAATTAACATAAAATTCACAATAATATCTCATGAAATAAAAATAAATACAATGATAAAGATATAAACTATTTTATGAAAATAAATCAAAAATAATAATTATTCCTAAAAATATCTTTTCTTACTCCTGTTTCTTATCTGTCTTATTTTGATAATTTTTCCACTTAATCCATTTAATTTTTTATCTTATTGAAAAGAAACAACCAATTTGCACTATATTGTTAACTTACATGCCGCAAAAGCAATTCTTCCACTGCAATAACATCGCTAAATCCACTATCAGAATTTTGCAAAAACATTTGTTCCACAGCAATACTATCGCTAAATTCATTATTATCCTTCATATCATCGCTAATTTTATTATTATCCTTTGGAAGATTCTCTGTATAAGGATTAAGTAATCGAGATACATAAGTAGCTTGTGGATGATTGTTTGATTGCTTATCTTCCTCAAAAGAAGCGATGTGTAATCTTCTATACTTTTCTGCTTCTCGAAATTGGGTTTCTATTTCATAATAGGGTTGTTGCTGAAATTCATAATATTTTGCACATGAATCATCAAATAATCTGATCAATTCTTCTACCTCACTAGCACTTAGTCTATTATTTGGATTTGAATCCCAACACCTTTTCATTAAGTCAATATAACATTTTGGTAATTCAACCTCATTTATTTCGGGTCTAATTCCATCAAAAATATTTAATGCTAAATATTCATCATGTTCATTATTGGAAAAAGGTTGTCTTCCAGTTGCTACAAAATACATAATCATACCAAAGCTATATATATCTGCTGCTTGAGTATAAGGTCTTCCGTATAATACTTCAGGAGCTACATAAGGCATAATTCCATAAATTTTTGTTTCATAAATCTTTGAATAATCTATATTATCAATGACTCTACTTAATCCCATATCTGAAATACACGCATTACCTACATTGTCTTCATCCCTTTGATTAAATTTAAACAATATATTTCCTGGATGAAAATCACAATGAATCATCTTTTCTTGATGAATATTATTAAGGCTTTCAATAATAAAAGATAAAGTTGCTACTTTATCTGCCCAACTAAAATATTTGTAATTTTTTTTTACCCAATCACTAAGATTTCCACCTTTTGCATATTGGAAAACTATAATATACTCTTTTGTTTCTAGATCTTGAGATATTCCATATATTTGAAGAATACTACTAGTAATTGTATTTGAATATGCTTTAACCTATTAAAACATAAAAAGTATTATTAAAAATATTTAAATCAATTACATAATGAAATTTCATACCTCATTTAAAAATTTATCTGTAATGTATCGTAAATTATGTAAGCGTTTTAAGGCAACAGTTTTACCAGATTCTCTTATCCATTCCTTTTTATTATAATCAAAATTTAATGGACCATCCTTCCATATTGCTGAATATACTGTAGAAAATCCACCTTCACCTATTTTTTTTAAATTACTAAATTGATCGTATGGTATCCATTCAAATATTATATCATACCATTCATTAACTTTTAATTGCAATTCTTGAATAAGATTATCAATTTTATCATTTCCACTAGTCCAGTTCGTAAAATTTTTTTCTAAACAATTTATTAGACATGGTTTACACCATCCATCACTCACATCTGTATATTGATTACCACATTTTTCACAATATCCATCTTGCAGAATTATAATATAATCTTTTGTATCNGGATTCTNAGTAATTCNATATATTTCAAGAAAATCAATGTTATCTGTATCATNAGCATCATNNTTGTTATAAAATTTTGTTAACTGTTAATAATAAAATATCATAAGATCNCTATTAGTATATTAAAAGATATGTAAAAAGAAATTTTCATACCTTATTTAAAAATTCATCAATGATATTTTGTGAGTTATATAAGAATTTAAAGGCAACCTTTTTATTGGATNTTCTTTTAAATTCCTTTTTATCATTATCANAATTTAATGGTCCATCCTTCCATATTGCTGAATGTGTAACAAAANCATCTTTACATATTTCATTAATGTCATTAAATTGATTGTATGGTATCCATTCAACTATATTATAAGGTCCATTAATTTTTAGTTGCATTTCTTGAATGAAATTATCAATTGTTTNATTTCNGCTTGTCCAGTTTTTAAAATTATTTTTAAAAATATTTATTTGACATGGATTACACCATTCATTTGTTAAATCCGTATATTCTTTACCACATTTTCCACAATATCCATCTTGAAGAACCATAATATAATCTTTTGTATATGGATTTTGAGATATTCCATATATTTTAAGAACATTAGTATTATCATCAAAATGATCCATATTGATATCATTGATATCATCAGCAGTATCATTAATATTATTGTTATTATCGATATGATCCATATCATTAGTATTATCAATATTATCAGTATAATCTATATCATCAGAATCATCCATATTATCTATATTATCAATATAATCCATATTGTCAGCATTATCAGCCTTATTATTATTGTTATCCTTGTCAAAAATTCTCGCTGAATACATTTTAACCTATTAATAATAAAAAATATCAATACATTAAACAGTATTTGAATAATATTTAGAAATTTTCATACCTCATTTAAAAATACATCAGTAGTGTTTTGGGAATTATGCAAAGATTTTAAAGCAACTTTCTTATTCATCCATTCCATTTTCATTTCTCTTGTCCATGTTTTATAATCATAACATAATGGACCATCTTTCCATTTTGCTGAACACAATGTAATAAAATCATCATTGCTTATTTCTTTAATATCACTAAACTGATCATATGGTATCCATTCAAGTATTACATCACATTGGTCGTTAATGGATAATTGGTTCTCTTGAATGAAATTATTAATTTCTTTATTTCCACTAGTCCAATTTGTAAAATTTCTTTTAAAAGAATTTATATGACATGATTTACACCATTCATTAAATAAATCAGTATACATTATACCACAATTATCACAATATTTATTTTGAAGAACCATAATATAATCTTTTGTATCTGGATTTTGAGATATTCCATATATTTTAATAATTTTGCTGGTATGTATAGATATTATATTTGTAGTTGAATAGGTTTTAACCTATTAAAATAAATAAATAAAATAATTAGTTAATTATAAAAATATTTAAAATAAATTTATAAAAATTTTTGTACCTCTTTTAAAAATTCATCAATGATATTTATTGAGTTATGTAAACATTTTAAAGCAACCTTCTTATTGATTTCTCTTAACCATTTCTTTTTATTATAACTATAATTTAATGGTCCATCATTCCATATTGCTGAATATACTGTAGTAAAATCATCTTTACCAATTTCTTTAATACTACCAAATTGATCGTATGGTATCCATTCAATTACTATATCATGGCTATTATTAATAAATAATTGCATTTCTTGAATGAAATTATCAATTTTTTCATTTTTACTGGTCCAATTTGTAAATTTTTCTTTAAAATAATTTGTTTGACACGGATGACACCACTCATTACTTGTAAATTTTTTATTACAATTTTCACAATAATCATCTTGAAGAATCATACTATAATCTTTTGTATCTGGATGTTGAGATATTCCATATATCACAAGAGCTTCATTGTTATTATGATTTGTTGAATATGTTTTAATCTATTAAAGTATAAAAAAAATTTATTATTATTTAAATAAGAATATTTTAAATTAGATTAAGAAAATTTTCTATACCTCATCTAGAAATTCAGTAGTGAGATTTCGTAAATTATACAAACATTTTAAAACAACTCTTTTATTTGATTCTCTTGACCATTCCTTTTCATCATTACGATGATATAATGGACCATCTTTCCATATTGCTGAATATAAAATAGCAAAATTATCTCTATATATTTCTTTAATATCTTTAAACTTATTATATGGAATCCATTCAAATACTATATCATTTGGTTCTTCAATTTTTAATTGCATTTCTTGAATGAAATTATCAAGTTCTTCATTTTCACTAGTCCAGTTTATAAAATTTTTTTTCAAATAATTTATTTGACATGATTTGCACCATTTTTTATGAAAAATAATATCATCATTTACTTCACCACATTTTTCGCATATGTATTGTAATTGTAATGTCATGATATTATTTGAATCAAGAAGATTTTTTAAATGAATGAAAAAAAGTAAATTGTTTGTACAATCATTTAAATGTCATACGATCTCACAAATCATTGACATAATAAAAAATGATGTTGCACTATTTGCAAGATCAGCTAAGTTTCAGCTGATCTGTAATACATCTGACCAAGATCGGTTAAAATTTAACCTATCGCTGATTCTTCGATTGTTTATCATATTTTACATTAATATTTTGCTTTGTATTTCGTATATATGTATTTTACTTTTAATTTGCTATGAAATTTTTATATATTTATTTCGTAAAAAAATTTTTTAATACCCAAATTGAAGTTAAATTATTCTTTAAAAACTTTTTTTCCATTGCAGCCATAATTGAAATCTCGCTATAAAAAAGTGTATAAATAGGATCATTACAGTTTTTTATTTTCAAATAATATTGATAAAAAAAAATTTGGTTTCAAAATTTCAATTTAATTTAGATCTAAAGAATCATGTTCAAAATATTTTTACAGATATTTACCCATATATTTTCTTCAAAAGAATTAAGGTGTAATTTTCAGATTTTCTGCCGGGCTGAGTTCGATCAATCCATTAGAAACATTACCCTTTACTTTATTTGTTAAATGAATACGAACAATATATCAACCAACATATTGAAGAAATATTATTTAAATTATAATTAAATAACAAACCTATGCTTGGCGTTTGTTGTTACAAAAATTACATATCAAAATTGTAAAATGAAGAATCTAACCCACCGAGATATATGAAATACATATATATTAAAAAATATAAATTATAAATTATAAATTATATGAATTCTAATTGTCTGGCATGAGTGAAGAAAATAGTATTATATATTTAATCAGAATGCAATCACGTGTACCTCATTTCTAACTCTCGGATCTTATTGGATTAAATTTGTAATTCTTCTAGCTCTTCCGTAAGTTTATAGAATATTTCATTAGTTTCTTTTGGAGTTTTTGGGTGGTATGCTATTATTCGTAAAATATGTTAATATCCTGCATTAAACTTTTATCTTCTAAAAATTGTCTAAATAAAAAATGACATACCATCATCATCATTGGTTTCAAATTGTCGAGTGAGGTGCTTGGAGTAGTCAAGTCGTTTACTAGTAAGCAAATTCTGTGATTTTTTTAGAGGGTGTGGATTTGTAGTCAACTCTGCTAATTGTACCTTCCACTTATCTTCTCGTTCCTGGTTAAATACTTTTTCAATCTCTTGTTTAATTGCCAGCGGATCATTCTCTTTGTCATCAAGTGAACCAGACATAATGTCATTCAAATCCTCAAATCTTGACCATAATTCAAACGGCTTATCACTAGAAATTTTCATAATACTATTCAAATCACTAAATAGTTTAAGCAAAATTCTAGCCGTTGGACGATTGGTAGGAATAGGATCCCAGCAACGTTTCATCAAAGTACTATATGGCTCAGGTGTATATTCTGGAATTTGTGGTCGTTCTCCCTTACAAATATCCAGAGCCAAGTACAAGTCATAATCCCTACCAATAAATGGTGCTTCACCACTAATTATTTCTGACATTAACATCCCAAATCCATAAATATCTGCTGCTATGGTGAACTCTCCACCACGTAAAACCTCTGGTGCGACAAATGGCAAGACACCATATAGCACTTTATCTTCAGGGCTTTGATTTGCAGGACAACTTAGACCGAAATCAGAAATCACTGGAGTGATAAAACGATAACCTTCATCATAGACTTTATTCAAGATATTACCAGTGTGGAAATCCTTGTGGCAATAATTAGATTCCTGGTGAATAAAATCAAGTCCGACACATATATCAGCAAGCATTTGAATAATTAATTTCCAATTCAGAATGCTATGATTTTTTTTAATCACTTCTCTTAGATTGCCACCATTTCGGAATTCAGCGACAATGGCATATTCTCCACTTTGAGGATCACGAGTCAATCCATAAATCTTAACGCAATATGCGAAACTTAACTTCATGTTATTCTCGATCTATAAAGTTAATCTATGTTAATTAATAATTCATTTTATTTTACAGAATAGTTATTTAAATTATTTACCTCACTCAAGAATTCCAAGCTGACGCTTGTCGCATTCAGAAATTTCTTTATTACCACTTCCTTTCTATTATCTCGTATCCATTCAGATTTATCAATATTCCAAGGATATATGTTATCAATAATTGGACCATCTTTCCAAATAGCCTTATAAACACTCCCAAACCCACCATTAGCAACAAATTCAATATTTTCGAGATTTGAATATTCAATCCATTCAATAAAATCTTCATCAAACAATGCATCGAGTTGCGAATTTTGAATCAATTTATCAATATTTGAATCACCACTGGTCCAGTGTGCAAAATTATCACGGAAATGTTCTGAGCTGCATGGCCTGCAATATTGGATATCAGGAGTATAAGGTTCTTGGCCACATTCTGGACATTTTATTCCTTTTACTTCTGTTTCGTCTTCTGCCATCTTTTACATTTATAGTACTTCAATAATATTTGTTAAAATGCTTAATTAAAATCATTTTTGGTTTTAAACAATGGTTTTTATTTCACTGTGCACAACCAATCAGCTATTCCAAATGTAACACGTTTCCTGCACATGCAGATTACGGATATTTACACTGGTGCTACCATTTTTTGACGATCATTTTTGTAATCGAACGCTAGACAAAACGACTATTAATTAATACAACACGTGCGTTAGTTTGAATTTTTTAAATCCGATAACTCCAATTTAAGTGATACCAAATTAATAATAGCTTTAAAGAATATGTGGCACCTAGTTTTCTTGAGAAAAGATATTTTATATAGAGAAGTAACTGAAAGAATTTCTTATTTCAAAAAATTTTATTTTTATTTTTATTTTTATGAAGGTGCGGATTCGCTACAAGTCTATAAGTAACAAAGATAGAGAACTAAAAGTGACTATCTCTAAAATTACTGACGAAAAGTAACTGAGCCCCCCGTGGTGAACTGTCTACACCTAGCGAAAAGATAGGTAAAACCAATCCGCCCTTTAATTAGCTAAAATAAAAATACGGTCCTGTAATAATGGGTGATAGGAAGAAGATAAATCTAAACTAGAAACAAAATCAGAAAAAGAATTATAACTATAATTAAAAAAAATATTTCTATGATGGGACCATGATCCCGAATGTAAAAAATTCGATGAAGCCCAAATGAGCCATAAAGTATTTGTAAAAGTTGAAGGAGCACGACGGCTAGCCGAGGGTTGGGTGATAGGAGGGATAGGCAAATAGCCATTAGAGATTGCCCTTGGCTGAGAAGAGCGAGAACGTTTGTCTTTACGATTTATATTGCAGGATTTTTCCCAGGACGTGCGCGCATTACAGTGAGCGATCCACGTGATACCACGAAGATCTTTAAGGAAAATATGGAGAAAGTCGATTAGGTGACGTTGACGTGATTTTTTGGTCGGGAAGGATAACTTAAAAAGATCATCCAAGCTTTTAGGAATAAGTTGATGCGATAATAAAATTAGATCAAGATTATTGTTGAGTGTGGAAATGTCGTTGTCCTTGAAAAGTGGAGTGTTGGCGATAGCTGTACGAAATCTGTAAGGACTAATTTTACCCGCGTCCGCTTGTTTGTCGAAAAGAAAAAGCGCTAGGGATGTACTGTGTGAAGATAAAAGGGTAATAATATTTTGACTATAGGCGGGACACACAATGATGTGATCATTGCTATCAGGAACAAGGGTACATGAAGGACAGGGAATAGTCGAATTCGGATATATGTGAGGGTAATTGCGTTGTAACAAATCACACGTGGGTAGTGACATATTAAGTGATTTGATCTTATAGCTGATGTATGAAGTTAATTCTGCTGAAGTAGTCGAAGACGTAGGATTGTGATTGAGCCAAATTTTTGTTAAACTAAAGTCGATCGGAACTTGATCGCATTTAGAAAATAAATTTTGATTATGGGCACAATTAATAAATCGATTGAATTGCTGACAGTGTAAAATGTCATTAGTCCATTTCCGGATGGGACGATCAACTGGGCCTAAATTAAGCCAAGTGAGAGTGGCGTTGTGATTGGGAATATTTTTAAAATTAATGTGTAAGGCAGTGGGAAGAGCAGCGCCGCTTTTGGCCAGATCATCTGCCAGGTCGTTGTAAAAATTATTTGAGTGTGCTTTGACTTTGAATAAGCTTACTTCTAATTTGTTGAAGGAAATTGTGTATTTAATAGCGGACCAAATAAGGTGATTAGGGATCTTGTGGAGTCTCCTGGTACTTGTAAGGGGACTCGTAATTTTTAAGAAAGTGTCAATGCAATTCGACGAGTCAGTGTGAAGGGAAATATGGGAAGAAGGCGGGCATATTAAAAGTGCAGTAAGAATAGCCATTGCTTCCGCTCGAGTGGAGGAAACGTGGTGAGCACATTTTGCTTTAAATGTGAGTAAGGCGTTGGGATTAGAAATTTCAACCCAACCTAAACCTGCTGAGCTTTGCAGGGTACCTAAGTTTGAGGCAGAGCCATCTGTATAAAATGTAAAATTAGACATGGTGAGAACAGTGTTAGATAATTGTAAAAGATTATTAATTGATGAAGAGCATCCTAGCAATAGTCTAGTTATAATGGAAGCAGGGCAAATGGGTGCGAAGGCTGCAACTGAAATTGGGGCAGTATGGGGGGAAATATTTAAGGTAGGTTGAGGATTACCAATGGAGTGAACATAAATGTTATAAATAAAAACTTTTAAAGAATTAATAGGTTGTGATAATAAACCGAATTTTTTATAAGGAATATGAGGTAAATTTATGTGTTGGTTACGTTTAGCGAGTTTGATAATGTGAAGGTGAAGAGAAGGGGCTACGAAGGTGCATTTGGGTCTAGTGTCCCGGTAATATGGTGTATGAAGGTTACATCCTGGGCAGGGCGAAAGGATGGGAGGGAACTTTTTTGGGGTACCATAGGACGAGAATGAAGAAGGTGGATTATGTATCCAATGTTCAATAAAGCTAAGGCTTGGGGAAAAGGATTCATTTTTTTGTTCAATAGTTCTGATAAAAATAGCTGATGATGTAGGTGCGTGCCAATAAATGATCCATTCCGAACGTGGTCTGTAATAAAATTCTGAAGAAATTTGGGGAGTTTTGTGTTTCGGTAAAATGGCTTTAGTGATAACGATAGGTTTAAGCAAACGACGGTTTGCGCCTACAGTATTTTGGTCGAGATAACGTTGAAACCATTTCGGTTGGCGTCCAGGTAATTGTTTTAAAGGGTTCTCTGGGTCTGCGTTGATTTCAGTCCATGGTTTGACGTATTGACCGTCTAATAAAGTTAGTTGATCTTCGAATATAAGCGTGCGTTTTTTCCAACTTTTAATAGTTGGCGCTTCTTATTTCAAAAAAATAAATCATTCCCAACTATCATACTAATTCAAGCTGTCATGTGAAAAAGACAATTAAAGTATTTGGAATGTTTTGGCAGTTTTTGTAACAAGAAGAATTTAAAGTTATTATGCATCAATTTTAATAAAAAATTTTCTTTTAATGTATGATAATTTACATAAGTTTTGATTTATATAATCGATGAGCGAAAAAAAATATAATATTCAATTAGTGATGCAATGAATTTTCTACATTTGTTGCCTTGTTTTCTATAAATAACTTCAATATCTTGGATGTTTAAAATTCATCAAGGTTATGATTTGATGTTCTGTAACTCATTTAATTCATATTAAATGTTAAGCAGTACATGAAATTTTTTTTAAAAGCGATACACTTTTATAAAAGTGATTGAACCATAAAGGAAATATTATTAATTTATATTTTTTTAAAAAATAATTATCATTAGACTGTTATGTGGTATAAATTTCTTTTTATCAAATTTTTATTTGGTTGGGATCTTTTTTATTTTTTTATTTTCCTCTATGTTAGTATTTTTTTTCTTGAAATTGTATCGCTATGCTACATTACTTATTGTTTTGACGCCAATAAAAAAAAAAGTCAAAAATATTTTGCAATCGTTATATTTCTTTTAATCTTCGTCAAAATTATTTTATGCTTAACTGTTAAAATATCTTCGCACAATATATTAAATGAGATTCTATCATTCAAAAGTCAAAGAGTTAAAATTAGTCTTTCTGAATACATCATAACTAATAAATAAGTGATTAAAGAAACAGTTAAATTATCTACTGTATAATCCTGACATCCTATTTCGTCATCGTTCGTCACATTATCATTTATCGGTTCTATTTCATTATTAAAGTCATTATTAGTTTACGTTCTTGGTCTGTATCGAAATAATAGCTAGTGACTCATGATTATAAATTTAAAATATTCTGAGTATTGATAATTGATTTATTAAAATTGAGTCAAAATTATAACAATTATGTATGAATAATTTCTTTATGACATTTTTTTTATCATTACAGATACGAGTACCCATCCACTCTTCTATGAAAGGTTTTATAGTATATCATGAATACAAAGAACCAAAGAATGAAACATCATCAACCTCACGAAAACTATCATAAAGTACCCCAACGCCTGTATGGACGTTCAAAGGTACTCTTGTGTAGTAAACCTAAAAGGAGTTTAGAGAATCTATTATCCACGTGGACGGATCAGGGTGAGATGCCCTGGAATTTTCTCTCTGCTGACTAATTTGAAGGGGAATTACAGTAATCTATGTACCTTTTTTCTTTTCAATTTACTTATCAAAAGACCTTTTCTATTTGTTTTTAATAGAAGGTACTTTATTTCCTTTGGTCATAGAAGGTCAGTGGAAGTGATTTTGTATGATCATAAAGAAAAGAATTGTTTTATTTTATCTTATTTTATTTATTTTACTGGTATTTTTAAAATCGCTAATAAATTTTTTTTTTTATTTTTTAGGGGACCCGGATAGTTTATCATTAATTATTGTAAACTGTAAAATAGTCCGTGAAACTATCCACCTACGTTTACTACTATTATCATTAATCATTTGTTGCTTATACTTCAATGAGAATTATTAATAAATATTTAAATATTTATGTTATTACGTGTTTAAATTTAACGAAATAACTATATTACAGTATGAAAGAATTTTTAAACAATGTAATATTATTCAAGAGAAAAATGGAGAGCACCAATAATTGATGGATAAAAATACTACACTATAATTGGATAATTCTCTTTAGGTGTAATAATATAAATGATGACCTAGAAAAATTTTAAAAAAAAGATTCCCATTATTCAAGTGCTTATTTGTGATTTTCTAATTAGATATGGGACTCAGATCTTTATCTATGCGAAATTACAGATAAAAGCAAAATTTGCAAAATTTCTTAAGTAATCATGATTGTTTAACTCAAGATTATGCTCAATCAATTTCTTATTCCTTGTTGGAAAATCTCCCGATAGCCTAACGCCAGCCAATGGGTCAAAACCCTGTCTGGCAAACGTCTTGTGATATCGTGGTTTAACCATCTGCAGACCATGTCCAAAATCTGACTTTGGGACAATCCCAAGCTAGTCAGATTTAAAATGTTTAACATTCAAACTACTAAGACTGCAAGTTTCGAATATAAGATTTTTCCAAGTTTTTTTTTTTTT